>JAHZMW010003055.1:0-15991 GCA_027743745.1 Alloscopus bannaensis
TGTAAACCATGATCATTGCAAGCACGCGTATTTTTTCTCCGCCTGTCAACCGCAAGCATAGTTTGAGAAATAAGAAGTGCCATAAGATGTAACTAAATTGATGAAATATTTTCTCTCCTTATATCAGATATCAGGCAAGAAATTGCAGATATAGAAGAGGGAAGGATGGACATTGGAGTGAATCCCTTGAAAATGTCGCCTCACACACAGCAACAAGTTATGAGTTCCACCTGGAATCGTCCGTACAGTAGAGAATTGGCTGCATTCCCAGCGGTAAATTTTCCATTGAAAATAGATTCTACAAGTCGAATCCTACAATGTATACCGTACTTAAACCTGAATGAAGCAGTAGTGAACTAATTGTGTCTTTTCATGTTTGCACAGCCCTTTGTTCGTCCAGAGATAAAGATTTGGCCCACAGTCAACCGCATCGACGACATTTACGGAGATAAGCACCTGGTTTGCACATGCCCACCAATGGAATCCTACCAATCCCCATCTGTTGCCAGTGAAAAGGTTGCAGCAGCCAACTAGATAAACACTACTGTGTTGTGAATAATTGACAACTATTTCTAAATACTAAAATGCAATAATAAAAAGTTTGAGAATATACAGGGAAATTTTATTTTAAAAATATTGCGCATTTATTAAAACAATTACATAGAACTGTTACAATTGTTTAAACTGACAGTAACAAATTGTTAAAACATTTAATTCCAACTTGAACCAAAGATATACAACTTCAGAGAAATTAATGCGCTTACACAATGTCATTGTTCATAATACAAATTACTCATCTGCTTGAGTCATAATGATTGTTACACGAGATTTTCAATGGAATGTTCCTGCACATGGTACAGCTTCCGTTTGTAGTAATTTTGAGCTGCGGTTAGGCCGATTTTTAAATAAACACGATGTGAGAGGAGTGCGCGATAATCGGAACTAATGAATCACGTCCACTTGGCCAGCTCTGGAATGTTTGTAAAGCACTCCAAAGACTTCGGGTTGGCCAAGGCTCCTTTGTTTTTTACTTCTTCACCCTCGATAACATTTCGAACTGCGATCTCGACTTTCTTTCCACTGATGGTGTACTGCAACCAGGCAAAATTCCAAACGATGAACAACATAAACGATTCATTTCAAGATTACAAGTATATATTTACTGAGTGGGGTGTGAGAAAGCTTTACCGGAATATCTGTAGTTGGTAGAATGACTGCGGGGACGTGTCGCGGAGACAGTTTTTCTCGAATGGCTGCCTTCAGTGAACTGACCAGCCCATTAGTAAACTCATGTCCTTCCACCAACTTCAGGAAAAGCACCACCCTCTCATCTGATTTATTGGCATTTCTTTGTCCGACACAGACGCTGTCACTGATCTCCTTAAATTGCTCAACTAAATTTGTAATTAATTGAATGTCAATCTTTGTGAAATACAGCAACAGGCCAAATGGTCGTATTTGTACTTTGAATAATATGCTTACCAACTTGATAAATCTCGGCGCTTCCAAATCTATAAAAAATTTAAATACAAACGCTTATTTCTGTGCCAGATCATTTAGAGTTTTTTGAATTTCAAGGACCATCATTTGTTCCACATTTCAATGATTCGTCGAAGAAACATTTATGTAATAGAAACACTAAAAAGATAATGATACTTAATAGGGTCTAATTTTTACATTTTTATCTGATTGCGTTTGAGCGTTATATCAAAATCGGACCCTGTTGGGTGCATTTGTTCAGTTCAGAAGTGCTTTTGTCACTCATTGACAATCATACTCTGAAGTACAAGGACTGTGATGCCTTGAAATTCAAGATACTCAGTGCAGTGGCTTATTAAGCAGAATGATTTTCAAGGAAAATTTTCTGCAACGTTCTAATAGCCATTCATTATGAGAAAGTTACCTGACACCGCTCGGATTGAGCGTGCAGTCACTTCTGCCCAACATAACGATCCCTTTCGTGATTGGGTTCACCAGCATGAAATCTCCATGAGCCCAAATACCGGGAAACTTGCTGAAGTAAGCCTTTTTGTACAGTATTCCATCCTTGTCATTGTGGAAATGGGTTGGCATGCTGGGAAAGGCAGATCTCACAACGAGTTCTCCTCTTTCTCCAATCACGCTTTTCCCGTTCTCGTCCACACAATCCAGATCACAGCCCAAATGATAAGACTGGATTTCTCCCCGGTGTACGGGAATGATTGTGTTTTGGCCCATGAAACAACCGCAAATGTCGGTCCCTTTTTAAACACATTTTTTCATTGTCATTATTATTCTGATTGAAAACAATGAGTTTCCGGGCAATCATCATCTTACCACCAGATATGGACCCCACAATAACATCTTTCTTGATGCACTCATAAATAAAGTCAAAAGACTGTGGCTTCAGGGGTGATCCCGTGGAAAGAACCATTCTCAATTTCGTCCCGGTTTTGTCCAAATCTTTAGCCGACTTCCCCGTCTCTGCTGAGTTCTTTACAAATATCTCCTCCTGAACAGACAGCCATTTCGCGCTTGTGCCAAAGATAGTGATATCCACTTCATCAATTAGATTCCAAAGTGCTGGAGTTGGAGCTCCATCATACAAGACGACAGCACAGCCGGTAATTAAAGAAGATATGAGCCAGTTGTACATCATCCAACCAACCTGCAAGTTCGTCGAGCGAAAGCAGAGGGGTTATCTCGATGATAAAATTGCATAATATGCATGATACTTTCATTGACATTGATGACACAAGAGAGTCAAGTCAGTCTGTCCTTGTTCAAGCAATCTGCATACATCCAGTATAACTTACCGTGGTGTAGTAGAAGATAACATCGTCATTGCGAAGATCACTCTGCAACAGGTGCTCTTCCACGTGTTTCAGTAAGGTTCCCTTTGTGATTACAGACAGGATTACATTGACATTAGCAAAAAGTCAGGCAACACTTGGTACGTCACTTGGAAGCTTTCCAGAGTGACAAAGAAAAGTGCAGTAAGTACATAAAGCTATGAAACTTACCCCGACCGAGTGAACCATGCATTTTGGCTGTGACATAAAAAATGAATTAAAGGATTATTGAAGTCATTAAAATTAAGTCGTTTAAACATACACTCCATTTTTAGCGTTGTGTTCATTATAAATCACACCTTTCCGGTGGTGCCAGATGAGTAGAGAATAAAAAGTGGATGATCAAATGTCACTTGTTCGTACTGAAGGTTGTGCTTTGACGAGCGTATTTCGTTAACCATATCAGGTAGACCACTTCCTTTAAAAGGTCAAATTTTGTTGCGTTTAGTTTATATATTTCTATTTTCCGATTTAAAATGCCTAGCTTCCCCACTCACCAGTTTTTCTTTTCAAACGGTTGAAGCTTTTCTGTCGGCGTGGTCAGGAATGGGATGACAATTACATGGTTGACTGTGGTGAGTTCCCCGACTATTGATTCCAGTTTATTTTGCATTTCATGCGTCTTGCCATTGTAAGCGACAGCATTTGCGGAAATAACAACTTTCGGCTCGGTTTGCTTGAATCTTTCGACAACGCCCTGCGAACAAATTTTTGAAATAAGCTGATACATTATAGTGCACTTTAACCTGGGTTATCTCCGACAGCTTTTTACATTTCATTGACGGATCATATTTACTGTCATTGAAATTCTGTACGTACAGTGCTTCCATAGTCTGGTGACGTGCAGGTCCATACAGCCCCTAAACTCGCGGTGGCCAACAGCGCTATCAGCGTCTGAGATCAAAAATAACGTCAGATACAATGTTTAAAAACCAGTTCGATTAACCTGTGAGAATCTTGGAGCTGCAATATTCACCTGAGGACAGTTAGGCAAAATCCCAGCAACAACGTCTCCTTTACCAACGCCAAGATTTTTAAGAGCTCCGGCCCAAGCCGACACTTCGGTGCGTAATTGAGCATACGTCAGTTGTTCAACAATTGGATGGCCTTCCCCTATTACATCAATTAAAAACCACAAATCAAGCAAAAAGCCGTGGATAAAAAACAAGTTCAAATGCAAGTTCTCATGCTATTAAGATTTGCACGTATGTGTTTGCGTATTTGACTTTTCTCATTCATTCTCTCACAATTATGTCTATTGCATTGCCTCTGCTGGAAATACAGAAATCTACCGCTCGAGTCAATTTCGACATTCTCTTCAACAACGTGCTTCGTAGCATAATTCAATCTACAAGTCGTATCGAAGTACTAATTTACCTTTGTAGTAAACAGCAACATCGTCATCTTTTCCTTTCTCGAGCAGGTTCTCTGCATAATTCAGCTTGGTTCCTGTGAACCACTTTGGAATTTGGTCGATTGACAAGCTTTCATCCACCACTTGAGTGTAAGGCTCACTGTGTATTATTCCACCGANGTCCACCACCTGAGTGTAAGGCTCACTGTGTATTATTCCACCGATGTCCCAAACCTCGGCCCAAAAGTTTGCCTTTTGAGTTACAGACCATTTGTGGAGGTCAGCGTATGTTTCTGTGAGTATAAAAGTACAATGGGAATACGTGATAAGATGCTTGCAAGATTATGTTTCGAGATGATCGCAAAATGTAAAGAATATGCAAAGCGTGATAATGTTTTTCATTTCTGAATACAGGCACCAGGTACAAGGAACATTTACACAACTTCATTACTTCCAAAACTGGTAGAAAAAGTGGTAAACAACAAATACGCTGCTTCCATTTCTAATAACTGAAACAACCGTTCATATTCCTTTGTAGATGCATGAAAGTTGAACAGACAAAGCAAGTTGCATCATGCATCGAGTGTTGGAACTCTGATCGTTCGTTTCATACAAAACGTAGTTAGGTATGCATTAAGCTTACAATCTGGTTTACAGCCTGGCACACAGCAAAATTAGCTAGCATATGCCAGCGCTGCAGGTGCTTGCTTGTGTTCTATCTTTTAACGTACCAAGCTGGAGGGAATATTTTTCATTCGCACATCTCCGCAGAGTCTCCAGACGCGTATTAGCTACAACATCCTTCCTGGGAGTCCAAAGTGGAACTGCCTCGTCTAAAACATTCCTAAGAAATCCCCTTGGAAAGTTAGTCTTGTTTGGGATCATTCCCAGCTTTTTAAACAGAGGGATTAAAATCTGAAATCTGTTTGTGGCGAAGAAAGACGGAAAAGACATTACGCAAGTCGTATTAATTTGTAACCCGTCCAAGTCACTTGGACTGATGGAGTTGTAAGCATAATTTTCTCTATAAATCTTCCATGCTTCGAGCATACAAAACTGCACTTACTCTCCGTATGCATGACAGTATGTGACATGTAACTATGGAATAACTCCACCGGAACCCATCCACCTGATAGTATCCGAAGTGTTATCGAGGACATACTACTTAATTGTCGCCACAAATAGATATCAAATTTCAACTCACCTCCCCAACGATTGTGGAGTAAAATCATACGCCCCACTCATAACTGAAAATGTGTAGTGTATACATACTCGGAGTTTGACAACGATCCCATGTCGGCGTGTGGTCGATTTTTTTTCAGCTCCAAGAAAATCTCAGAGTATATGAAATGTAGTGTACACAAGCACAACGTTTGGAAGAAACACGTTTCTCAGACAGCTCAGAAGCTTACTTCGGTTTTCAGATTTCGGAGAACAACTTGATTCCGTCTGATTCGGAACTCGGATACTCACAGCCACGCGAACTCTGAAACGAAGATCCTGTCAGCACAACAAATCTGTGTAAACTGGATTCACTGTATGAGAAAGGAACAAATCATATTCCCATCTCTCATTGCACAATCCATCAGATTATTTAAGTCGTCTTTCAATAGTTAATCCTCGCATGGGAAGAAATATGGCATAGCACGCTATTTGTGAAAATGTTTTAATGAACTTCAATCGAGTTTAACGTGCAGGATATTAAGAGTGTAAACCATACAAAGATTGCTGAAATGAAACCTGTACTTGTGTAGAAGTGGAACATCGTACCACACAACAACAACCATGAATCAGGCTTTCTGCTGGTGCTACGTACATATATAGGTAAATACTATCTTGTATAGCGTGATGATGAATTTCGGTTTTACGCTTTACATCGGCACTCAAAGTGGTGTGTTACACAAACTCTTACGTGTATTTGTACTTTTCTGCCGTGTTTTAAGCTTCCTTCGCTTCTTCTTCATCGGGAATTCCTTTCGCACAACAAAGTAATGCATTGCCGCTAATAAAAAAACTCACATGTTGTGAACGCACGTTGACTTCTTTAAAGATTTCAATGCAGCTAATGCATCGCCTGTATGTACCGAGGCAAAAGCTGAGTCTTTTAAATCCTCGCATTTAAAACTATTAATGCCTGCAGAATGTATGCAAGTTCAGATTGCTTTGTATCTTCCAAATTCAAAGATCTTTAAGGACCATCGTCGGAAGTGAATACTTTTACATACCTGTTTGCGCTTACAGTATAACCTACCACCCTCAGAGAGGGAGAGAATAAAACAGGATTTTAGATTTTGAATAAATTAATGCATGCATAAACTGTATCTTGCTTTTGAAAAGTAAGGTTTTTTATGAAGTCAGGAATGACTGCTTGTCAATGCAGCGCTGAAAAATCAGATGTTGTGCGTAGTTGCTCATTGGTTTGTCGATTTAGGCATGACGAAAGAAGCTCTCTACTTGTAACATGTACACCCCATCATAGAGCATTGAAGCCTGTCTTGCAAGACATTTAGACTGGCTCACTTCAAAATACGCGTACTATATATGCAAACCATCTAATGTCCGAAAGTCGGCTCATTCTCTTCTGTAATCTACAATCGCACGACTCGTTTCAAGCTCTGTACAGGCGTGTGCAGCATGCTCATTAGAGACGAGATCTATAAATTGGCCAAAAAATTCCAGTGGACAAAGTAATCATGAAGTGATCAAAACGCACATGTGATTTCCACGAGGACGAGTATTACTAGTGCATGATTGTTCAGACTACCCACTTTTTAAGAGTACGTGTACAAAAAGAATTCCGAAATGATGCTGCAAAATGCGTTAGCAAAATGGCAAGATGTAATTGCTTCCGTCCTCATTCTACTTTGGCTAAAAGTTTCATCTGGACACTGCAGGAGGCACTTACTCGCAACATGTGCTGACAAATGTGCTCACTGGAGTTATACATTTCTCTCGGATTTTCATATTAATAAAAACCGGAGTGTTACTGACGATTTGCTCCACATCAGCATACGTATAGTATGTAGTACTATATCATACACTGTAGGGCAACGTTACATAGTCTCGACACTATTCTATGAATGACATCCTATCTCAATAAAAATGCAGTTTTATAAGACAATGCTGCTGCTGGACAGTAAAGTGCTGCATAGAAAACGTAGTTCGGTTTTACGTTATTGAGCATTTCGCCACTGCATACTTGAGTGGTACAAGAGAAAACTTTATGAATGCAGGCAAAGTTCTTATCAACATGCAATTTCAGTTTACGGTGCTACTCAAGGACGAGGACGGCTCGTTAACTTGTCCATAATCCTTCAGCGGGTATCAATGTGTGTATTGGGCATTGTCATAACTAGGTTGCCGTCATTTTCAGTTTCTCCCAAGTGTTATATCTTGCAGAAGGGAAATGAACGAGTGTTGTCGTCTTCGGAGAACGCTGCTGGCTATGCCAATGGCACCCACACATGGACTCTGCCGCGGATAGCAGTTATATGCACATGAGGTTCTCTAAATAAAGAAACAAAGGACCGTGGATGACACACTTAAGAAAAAAAAATATCCTAGCTACAGAAGCTTCCTCCCTCTCAGCATGATTCTACTAAAGAATAAGCACCGAGCGAGTGCTTCCCTGGCTCCAGAAAAATATCACTGTTATTTGTACCAGCAAACAAAATGTCTGAAGTGGATTGACATTTTCTGATTACTCGCGATTGTTTGCAGAGACGACGATCATTTCGCATAATGGTCTTTGCGATGTTGTCACCTACGTGTGTGCACGTACTGCCTCAATCTATTCATGAACAGCAACATCGGAATGGGGAAGCATTAAGATGTCTACAGCATTGATCCAGGGCATTTCTTGAATGAACTTCAAACAGCCCAACGAGATTGCTGACTAAATATTTCTTGCTTCTGGCCTTGCACACAAAGACGTATATGTTAGTTGGGCTAAAACTGTCAAAACTTTGCCAGTCCACAATATTTAGTTTATGCATGAACAGATGGAAGATGAGATTTCCGTATTATTTGCATGTAATGACTTTATCATGTCGTAGAGTCAATTCCCATGTTGCTCATTGAGACTTACAATTTAAGGGACTCTATGCATTTAATGAATGCAATAATAGAACATTTTTTCGATGTAAAAGGCGAATGTAAAAAGCAGAAATAGTAACAGTTTGTATCCATCCTTCGTCATTGCTTGCTCTGATCAAGCCTAATGCAATTGCCCTGAATTTCTGCATATTTTAACCGTTTGAAATCAGCATAATTAGACATTCAAGTAGCTCATTTGTCAAGAATCATCATTCAATTAGCATACATACTACTTTTCTCCACCCACTTTAATTTCCCCATCTTTTACTAAAACAGCTCAATGTGTAGGAATGTAATTTTGTCTTGATGTTTCCCATGTTCACATTAAACAAACTACTATATCATTACGTTTGTAATAAAAAAGTTTGCATTGTGTTCTCTTCATGCATTGATTTTAACGACCTCATTGTACTTGAAAGTAAACCAAAAATATACCGTCATACCGTTAACAAGCGTTTTTATTTGCAATTAACCAAGTCCAACACAAGTCCACTCTCATCGCACCCTAAATTTAGGCTCTTTGTGAGACAGTCATTGTTGGTGAGAGCCACCACTTGCCATATCAGCGAAGTCTACATGGACTAAGGGCTTCTTCATGTCTCCTGAGAGTTAAATGACATCGCATTGCGAGCAGTGACACTGGAGGCATAGTTTCATTTGTAGTACTCTTTCGTATAAAAGCTTCCATCCACATTTTAATTCCACTGTATCCACTCAGGATCTCCAATTCTCCTTACTGCAAACAATAAATCTCTTTCTCCTCCCATGACCATGTTTGGTCGCGTGCATATTACAGGCTCAACGTATCACCACCGATGTGAAAACGGGACTTTTATATATATATATTTTATGCTCTTCTGCAGCTGTGAATGCACTCAACTTTGCAATGAAACCTTGCTTTGCTTTTGTGACAGAGTTATCATGGTTCCGTTCTGATTCAAAACTCTGAATGAAAAAATGGATGCATTATATATTGCTGCTGCAGGAGTTGTGAATACACAGTTTAGTGTACTTGTCAAATAGCGACTGCTGCAGAGATAAAACCTGGCGAATAAAGCTTCATCATAAAATGTTGTGTTACGAATGAGAAATCATCTAGAAAAATAAACTAAACTGCTTAGCTTCTCATATTATTTCCAGGTTACAAGTGATGGTGCATACAAACGACTGGCTGGAAACGCAACGATTCTCCCTCAACACTGATGAACTTCCAAAACGGTGCAGTTGATAATGCGGTAAATGCCATGAAAGCAGGTTGACTACGAGCAAGCGGGATTAAAAGCTTGTTACATGTAAAAATGTGTTTTCATGTGAGGTGTGCTGCTGGTTGGTTGGAGTTCTAAAAAGAGAAAAACTGCAACGTTTTCCCGGAGACACGGACGGCTGCCTCAACTACGGCTTTCTTTAACATACGGAGTACAGGGCCAAATGGTGTGGATTTTGGTGATGTTTGTTGACTCTTGTTTTGCTCAGGCTGCCATATCTCCTAACCATAGTTCTGTTGTACCACTCGCCTTTCTGCTTTGAACGAAGAGTTTTGGTGCTTGCAGAATGAAACGAGACTTTCAGTCATGATCTCACCTTCGAAAGGGTTTGTTTGTCATTCACAGCTCTGCACTGTGCTGGAATAGGCACGCGTCACCGGTAGAAATTGTGAGTCAGTTGGAAGTGCAAAAGTGGATTGAAGTTTGCATTTTTTGGGATTTGTCGTACTAACAACTTGTTAGTAACAAGCTATTACATGGTGTGCTAATAGCTACCACGCTATGTGTTAGCTATTACTTGGCTAGCTTCTAGCTGTTTGTTAAATCACGAGATTGCAACGAGATTTATAAAATCGGAAATCGAAATCATGGCAGGAGATATAAAACGTCAGCGAAAATCGTGGACACTTCAAGGTTTGTAATTTTATATTTTAATCGCTTTTCAATGAATAACATCGAATTCAGGTGTTTTAGGCGCACCTATTGTAATGCTGCATGTTGTTTCATCTATCTCCAATTATTCGCATACCCGGTACAGAGCAAATCCATAAGCACCCATACATCCGTAGGCCATAATCATGTAACGCTCAAGTGTTTATGCAGTGCAGACACGTTTTTGCCTTTTCTGAATGTACGTACCTGCATGCGTTTCATTACGTTGAAGAACTGGTGTATCAAAGATGATCTCAAACTAAAATCTTCACAATACAGTCATAAGTGCCAAAACTTACATCTCAATGAATGCAAGCGTATATGATCATGTCGTCTTGCTTGAGGTCTGTGTAGTGTTGAATAATATTGTCTTCGTCAATCAATTTCACACGTGTATTCGTTGACATAAAAACGAATGTGATTTGAGATGTCCGAAAATGGAGGATTACTACAATCCTAGGCGCAATTTGATAGGAGTGGGAGTTTACACATATATGTATACACATGTACATGGAAGATCTAATTCTGTATGCATGGACTGTCTGACAACAAACTACCTCTCACCCTGAATGAACACCTTTTTAGCGCGTCTCTGCCATTTCAAGAGGTTCCTTCACGAGGCTGTGTGGGAGAGTAAACAAGCGTTTTAGGAGACAATCAATTTGGTATTGATTGACACGACGCACCAATGCAATCAACGTCATGATGACCTATAGAACCACAAGAAACCTACATTTGTTTCATATGTGTGCACATAAACATTTTCTCTGTTACTGAAGTGGAATTGGCGGATTTGAATTGGTATACAACAAAGATATACAAACATAGTAAGAAAGGTTGTCCTAATCTTGATTCTCATGCGATACAAACAGCCAAATCGGCAGATTTTGTAATTGTTACATAAGTACAAATTTGGCAATGGTATACAATTGTAATGCATTGATGTGGGTATCAGCATTCAAACAATAACGTGAAATGCAGCTTGCACGTTATAGCCGCGTTTGTACATTTGTCTGACGTGGAGACTTGGAAATTTGCCTTGAAATCGCATACCCACATATTGCAGATAGTAGATGCTCTCTGGTGCCATAAATACTATATGTATGCATGATTATTGTCAGCAGCACGTTAAATGCTACCATTATTTGTAATCAATCTCGTTTCTTTTACCCATACAATCCACCATTTTTCTGGACATTTGGTGGACATGACTTAGGTTCTCGTCGTGATCGTTTTTGTTGTTTTTTCCTCTGTCCTCGTTGCATAGATCGGTCCAAGGTGAGTATTAACATTCTCCGGGCCAATTTGGCGGAGGAAGGGGACGAAGACGCTCAACTTGAAGTGGCCAAACGACTGCTTCTCGAAAGTTCTGACCCAGCAACTCCTGAGAGAACGCAAAGTAAGTTAAAACTTTACGGATTAAATAATTTACCAAGAGGAGGAGACGAAAGGATGAGAGCTTCAAGATGAAACAAACGTTAAAGAAAGGTCATACATCTATCGAAGCTTGTCTATCTCGAAGCTCGTTTGTAGCCAAACTCGGAGGAGTCTTCTGCGAAAGTAAAAATGTAATGTCATTGCAAAATCTCTCAGGTTTTGTGAGAAAGTATTATGAATTATGTATACTCCTCTATAGCGTCAGCTTGCTTACGGACTTTGATATTGATTAGTTGGCCATACCAGCATTAAAGCATAGTAGATATTGCGACTTTTTTAAACAACAGCGTTTGACAAGTTGATGGCGAAGTGGGCCACACCTTTACACGAACGACTACCAGAATTCTTTATATGCGACAATTTTTAATCAAATAAGGGGACTATGGATGACAGAAATTTATCTAGAGCATGCTCATAAGTCGCATATCAATTCGTTGTAAATCTACTCTCATTTCCCTTATAGATGAGAATACCCGACTGGCCCTTTATTGGCTCATTAAATCATCCGAGCAAGGAAATGACGAGGCGACCCACTTGCTTCAGGAATGTCTCCAATCTGGGCGTGGTATGCTCACCACACCAATAATATTTCCATTCATAGAAACACATTATATTTCCAACAAAACGTTTTTTCCGCACCGCAAAACTGCACCGCGTGTGGCCTGCCCACGCAAACATACAGACGCATTTCACTTCACACATATCTATGAACAAGAAAAGTTGTGAAACTGTGGAAATGCCAACAAATATTCTTTCTCGTTATATTGTCACAGAAAAAATGCCCTTTGCTCAGTATGAAAACATAAATCTAACGATGAAATATTACGCTCGTTTTTTCTCAAAGGTCTAACAGCACAAAATATTCTTGACGTCCGAGCATGTGTCACAACCCCGAAAGACGAGAAACTGACCTTTAAGGCTGCAAGAACATTGTACAGAAAGTAAGTCTTTGCAACCTTTCTGCGTCAATTGTGCGTGGCACACGTGTGTGGTCGAGACGTTTACTGGAATGAGTTTTCTCTTCTCACAATAATGTCAAGATCTCCATTATATTAGCTTAGGTTGAAAGTTTAGATATGAACGGTATATGATTTTTCTCAAACAGGCTCAGCAATGGAGAGGAGTTTATAACAACTGCTCAGCTTCTTGCAAGAGTAAATTTGAAAAGCAGAGCAGTTGCCTTTGAGAGCAACGGAAATGGGGTAGCTCACCAAGACATGTTTCCAGACGAAGATAATGTGGATGAGCAACAGATCCATGAAGAAATCCGTGAAAATTCAACGGCAGCAGATGCCGGTGGCATTGAACAGGAAGACGACATTCTTGTAAAAAATGCAGATTTGAATCAAACATTTGTAGTTTCCTCTAGTCAAACACCACAGCCCAAACTATCCCCGTCGTCCTCAGCAGCATTCCAACAAAGAGAGGAAGAATGCCGGAAATCTTTTGAAAGTAGTTTCTCCAAAGCATTTCCCCACACCACAAGGGAATGCCGGTTGGATTTTGAGCTGGCCATGGTTCAACCAGGAAAGAAATTAACCTTAAGCGATCTCTTGAGCGTGGCGAAAGACTTCAATTCTGGGAGAATACCACAAGTCTCGGTTGATGAGAGAAAAAGGATTGGAGGCAGGCATCGGTGGAGCTGCTATTCCTTTCCGAGTGTGTTCATCTCACAACTTCTTCTGCTGGCTGTGTTGAGCAAAGCGCTTTCTCCTTGGGAAGCTTTGACTTGGTTCATTCTCCTCGTTTTTCTCCTGTCTTCCTACAACCTATTTGTATGGAAGTTGAGATATGAAAATTTTAAAGGTAAGCAAATTTTGAAGCTTGCTTTCATCAATCATGGTAGCTGCTCAATTTCGTACTCGTCATGCTGGAATTGATCCACTTTCTTTTTTAAGTAGACTCATGTTTTTATGTATGTGCTACTTTTTTATTTGAATTTTCTGCAGACTGGAGAAGCGCTTTTGATAGCGTCCTTAAAGATGGCTCGTGGAAAACTCAAGGTGTAGAAAATGGACTGTCGCAGCACTATTTGCTACCATACCTTTTCACCGTTTTGATTGGCTCTCTCCTCGTTTCCATTATGAGTGACTACTATCCCATCTCCTCATCTCCATTTCCAACGATTGCCGTAGGCATTATAGCAGTGGCGTCGATTCAATTTGGAGTACTCCAACGGATTCTGCCATCCTGGCAACAGGTCTTAATACTTTGCCTAGCTGTGGCAAAGTATAAGCCTCAGATTTCGACAACGATGTTTGGAGGAAACTTACTAGAACAGCACGCCAGGATTCTTCATCAGCCACTGATCCCGATGGAAGTACCATACCAATATTTACCACTAACGACACCCAGTGTATTTTCAGCGGTTGTACTCGTGATCCTACTTACGAGTCTAAAGGGAACCATGTTTGGAGTCGTGCGGCAAACATTTCCGGAAGTGGTGGTTTCACTGTGGCTTTTAAAAATAGTGCAATTACTCGCTGACTCGGACTCACAAAGTTCAGCACTTTGCGGGGTTTACGTCTCCGTGGGAGTATGCCTGGTAATGGCTCTCGTATCGTCGAAATGGGAAACGTGGAAAGTTGTTCTCACCTTGTTGTCTGCAATGCTAATCCTAACTGCACTCCAAGTGGTTGTAAATGACCAGCAGAATCCACAAAGTATGCTTGGTAGCACTCGACTACTATTTGGAGAAAGTGCTCAACCACGATTTATAGACTGGGAAGAGTATGATATGAAATGTCACAAGAAAGCTTGGAGTGTTCAGAGTCCGGCAGCTACGCAAATAAAGTGCTCATCTCTTTACACCGGCAGTGCTGGAGGTGGTGCAAGTGAGTCATGGGTGAAATGGAAGGGAAGAATATCGATGGTGAAAGTGGAGAAACTCACGCGTTCAATGTTCGACTCCACCATTCTCGATGATGTAGCATTTGATATTTCTGTAGGAATTTTACGTTCCACCGTAGACGACGAACAGGGAAACTGGAAGAGTTTTCTTCATGGTTCGGGTGATACTGAGACTTTAGCTCCAGCATCAGTTATTGTCACGACGTACGGGTTACGAGAAAGGAAGCGGAAGCAACATCTTGTAGATCATGTTCTTAATTTCCGAACAGGAGATAAAATAGAGTTTGTGGGACAACTTAACGGGGCCTCCGCAGGGAGTCTAAGGCCACAAATTATAAATGTTCAAAGTGTACAATGTTTAAGTTGCGCCACAGCGGATTATGAAGAGGCCATTGTCATTGAGAGTCCAAGTCTGCGTTGGAATTCGTGGATCGCGGCTGACTCCCTGATTGTGACACATGCAACAGCATCTGCAAATGTTACTCATTCGTTAAAAGATTTTTTTCTTCAGTTATACTTCAGTATACAGAACATGTTTTTGTAAAAATATTAATTGCCACTTTATTAGAAAGAACCTTTCACACGTTTAAACAGTTGCAGTTTGAAATATGCGGATTTACCTTTGTCACGCAATATATTACTTTCTCTGCCATTATTATCATTGTGTGTGGATTGCTACGCTGCGAGTTGGTGACAGAAAAGTTTACAAATTACGCAAACTTGTTCATTGAATGTATGTATATTATAGATAATTGTTAATAAATGCATACAAGATTGAATTAAAAATACAGTACGCATATGAATGCTTCGATAAAATGGATTGCGATTTCACAATCACAATAATGTATGTATTTTAGGAAAATGTACTTGTACAGTTTACCTTCAATCGCATTTAACTGTCACCTCCTATTTCTCATATATCCTCCGATCTAGGGTATCCTTGATAAAGCAAATACCTACTTGTGGTAGTTTACTTTTAACATGTATTTTTTAAAAATTATTTTCATATAAAATTTAGCTAGATGTAGATTGAATTCACAATACATATACGAGTGACGGAGAGACGCCGTCTTCAATACAAATTAAAGTAATTAAACAAATACTATACATAAAAGAATGATGGTGGAGCGCCGTATGAATCCGAAGGTGAAGGACCATTGCTTTGTGAAACTGGAATTCCATAAGAATCTCCAGGTGGAGGAGCACCGTATGAATTTGCTGGAGGTGAAGGTGCTCCGTACGAATTAGCAGGTGAAGGAGCACCATATGAATTAGCAGGAGGTGGTGGAGCACCATATGAATTATCAGCAGGTGGAGGCGATGCGTATGAATTTTGCGGAGACGGAGGTTCTCCATACGAATTATCAGGTGAAGCAAATCCGTACGAGCTTTCAGGAGGTGCAGGAGCTCCATATGAATTATCAGGAGGTGGTGGAGCTCCATATGAATTATCAGGAGGTGGTGGAGCTCCATATGAATTATCAGGAGGTGGTGGAGCTCCATATGAA
>JAHZMW010003056.1:0-31846 GCA_027743745.1 Alloscopus bannaensis
AGTGTAATAGTTCCCACAGGGGGATCGCTGAAGACGACTTCGAAGACCTATGGCTCATCAGAGGTGGTTGAAAGCTGTGTGTTTTGAACACGTCAAGGTAATCGTCACAACTTGTGGGGAGGATATAGAGAGACAGCCAACAATGGAGGGACTGAGGAAGGGTGGCAGATAAGACCAGGAGCTAAGTGTGAGTAAACGTTTCTAGTATTGATTTAATTTTTTATCCCTAGTCGATTAAATATTAATGAGATCTGCAGTATTAGCATGAAGACAATTGTTGGCGATTGTTGAGATTGTGTTCTGATGTTAATTAGTCGAATTCATTGTTAGGGCTCAATGAAGAGTTGAGGACAATAAATAAATTTAAATTGACAAAGACAGCTGAGCATGTGAGGAGAGTTGGGCAATTAATTTTGTTGACGTTGTTCGCTCCTTCAATTCCAATCGCTGAGTGTTCCGAAGGAATGTCGTGAGTTCCAGTGAGAGAGGACTAGGAATTTTGCGCCTCAGAGAGAAAACATTCCTCTTTTGAAGAGAATTAATGAGGTGGTGGTGGCGACAAGAGGATCTCTGTGCATATTTAACTGTGCGGTGGTAGTCCCAACTCCCAAGTATTGATTAAGTGTTCGTTGGAGTGTTCGCACGCATAAAAATATTTAAGGGAAAGATACGTTTCGGGGTTTTGGAGGAACATTGTTTTGTCGGTGTTATGTGTACTTTGGTGTGTGTGCGTTGCGTGTGATGTTGAGGAGAAGTGCATGCATATTTATCATCAACTTTTTGTTTTCTTTTGTGACACCAACAGCATTAACGGTTTCGGAGGTGAACGAAGAAAGGAATGTTTTGGAACACTAACGAAGCAGCCCCGTCCCGTGTTCACAATCGGGAGAAATGTCAATGAACCGATTTTGTTGGAATGTGGCTGTTTGACTCGCTCATGGAATACCGATAGTAGTCTCTCAACGTTCGTCGCTGCACTCAAATACTCCCGAAGACAGGTGACAGAAAACTAAGTAACTAAGCCGGGATCGTGGCAATATTCGTGGTTAGTTGGACGCTTCTACTCCGCTGGAAGAGGTTTTACACAACATTCCTCCTTCCTTGCTCCACTTTTGACTTTGGAGTATAAATTTTTAAATGAGTGTTCTTCTCTGCCGATGCGGTGTTGTAAAAGCTCGAAACTTTTGTAGCAGAGGGGCTGATAAATGTTGAATTTTTATTGTGCTCACTTGGTGCACTGAGGTGGTTCAATGATTTTTAAATTACTTGTGCGCACTCGTCTTTTATCGCGTGTCGGCTAGCGTGGAATGTGGAACAGTCAATTGTCAGTATTATCCGCAGTTTTTTCTAGTGCGTGAACTGTAAAAGTATTTTAAACTTTAATTAAGTTTTAACCATTTTAAAGTTGGTGTGAAGAACTGATACATGTGAATGTGTGCAATACCGGGAAAGGTGCCGTTACGGGTGAAGGACAAGTTGTGAAAGTGTTGGACATTCTATTTCTACGTGCGCTTCGGGTGAGTGACTCCAGTATTTGAGGACACGGAAACGATCCCAGTTTTAGAACAGTGTTCGTGTGTTGTGTTGGCAAACACGAGGTTACACAGTTTGAGGTCGACAAGGAGTATAGCTGAGAGCAGGTTGTTTTGTGAAAGTGACGCTGCAAAGCAGGGCTAATGAGGAAAAAGATGTCACCCGGAAGCCAAGGAATGATGACGAAGGAGATAAGTGGTAAGTCCAGAGGGAAAAGGCTTATTTTGACTTGCTACTTAAGTATGAATACATTTTGAACAGCACTTTGGCTTTCTCTTTCATGTATTAATATTGAAGTGAGGATAAAAGCGTGCGTAAACGGTACATTAATATTAAAATCGTGTTCGGATTAAGTCTCTCAGGTCAAAGACTTTTTTACATTAAACCCACCTGAGGAGGATGTCTGGAGAAAAACGTGCTGTGTTATATGTTGGAGTAACAGAGATTCAGAGATTCTCCAGCAGATTCGTGTGTTCTCTTCTGGCGTACCTTTCACACGCACATACGTACTTCCTGTTGATGTCATGCACTTTGTCTCCTCCATCACACACATTCTGATTTAGCAACATGTCATAAACATGCGAAAAGCTATGCCCTAATTGAATGAAATGCACACGCCACACGCATTGACTATGTTTATGTTCTCTTTACTCTCTTGTGGACGTGATGTTTTTGTTGGAGACGTTGTGCCTCTGGATAGTTTCACATGTTATTTACTACTACCGGATGCAATCCGCCGGATTTTACTGCTGGTCTGTTCTCTTTTGCCTAGTGCCTTCCGCACCCAATTTCTGTAGTGAAGAGAAAGTGTGGAAGTGAAAGCATTGTTGGAGTTCACACAAATGCCTGGAATACCCTGAAGGAATATAAATCCTTATCGAGCATCGAATCCTTTTAATAGACAGAAGATCCATCCTGATCCCTCTTATGCTTCTGTGTTATCCGAAATCCTAATCCCGAAGCTACTTTGCTTTTGGATCTTCCATGCTCCCTGACAGGAAACTCGTTTCCTCGAGCTCCAGCAGCATATTATGTTGGATGTAGTTTTTGTTTTCATGTTGTAAAGTCCATGTCACGACACAAGTGTCAATACACATTCATTCTCACACCACAGAGGGTGCAAAATAAAAGTTGCAGAAAGTGTAGAAAAAATAAGCTCTTTCGAGAGTAATAAAAGGAGGAGAGACGCCAAACAAAGCTTGTATACAATGTGTTATGTAGCGTTGATAATTTCCCTTTCTAAAGAAAAACATTTTTTTGCTCTTAACCGCAGAGGGGATAAAAACGTTGCTGGGAAAGCACGTGCGGATTTTGCTGAAATGTGCTGTGAAGATGGAATCGAAAGGAGACAAGATGGAGAACAGGATTTTGGTAAGTCGAAGACAAATCTGGGAAGATGTTTGTTTGCATTATATGTTGTTTGCTTGTGTGTCTCTGCATTTAAGGCGAGTGATCGACACACGATGTGATGTGTGTGGGCTGGAATGGAGGGATAGAACACATTTGAGCTTCATGGATGTTGTGGGTGTGTGTTAGGGTGAAGAGTTTGAGATTTGAGATGAGGCGGAAAGAACATTTTATTTTCTCGTTGCCAATCTTCCATCGTCTCCGAGAGATATTTGCAGAGCGTGTCTCCACAGAGTGAAATTCTCTCTCGCGAAATGTTTGCAGTATGTGGAATATGAATATGTACATGTTATGCTACTTCGAGTTTAATCTCTAGACAGATAGACGCGAGACAGCGAAATAAATGGACGTGGAAAAATATGATCTGTCCAAATCGTGGGATGAGATGTAGTATATTTGCTCGTTTGTACTGCTCTTTCCTGACTCCCAAACGAGAACGTTATGTGAAATCAAATGTAAAAATGGGATTGTGATTTTACTGGAAAGGATTAGTAGTGGTAAGAGCTTCACGAGAGAGGAGAGCTTGTTTGTAGTAGATGTTGGTTGAGCGAAATGTGAAGTGACACGTGTGTGACAGATTTCCATCCAATTGGTTTCACGAGGAAAATGTATTCACCGCCGCTGGGGATGAATAAACATGTCTATTTGGTTGTGGTATTCTCTAATTGGATTTTTATGTTAACCTTCCTCTATTTCCAGGTGTTTTGCCCTTGCCGATTCTTTTGCTTGAAGGTTCCTCCTCGGGTAAGTTCAATTGGATTTGCGTATAACTTTTTTTCTTGCTATGCGTAGATTTATTCTCTGTGGTTTTTACCTGGAAGCGAGTGTATAAAATTGGTGAGCACAGTTCCTTCCTAGAAGAGAAAGTAATTGGAAAGAATTGGGAAAACAAACTTTTTCCTTCTCCAATATCATTACCGAGAAAGCGGAAGGTAAAAGTTAGATACATACTAGTCTCAACTGGAGAGCGGCACATGTGTTTCAGTAGAAAAAGTATCATTTGCATCATTTCATTGTGTAGCTCATTTCTTCTTCATGATTTCATTCACATTCCTGTACTTTTCCGTTTGAGTAAGCCCTGACGCGAAATAAAAGCGGCCATCATCAGCAGCTGGAGCAGCGCTCCGAAAAAGTTCCGGAAATTGATCTAAACGTTTGTATATTTCATTCCTGCAGGAATTCTTTTAAGTATAGGTATACACCAACAACATCCTTTCTGCTACCGAGTAATTGGCCCTGCTTACGAGAATGAGTTTAATGCACTGACTTACTCCAAAAGTTTGAGTTCGAGTGGTGCGTGAGTGTGGGGAATGTTTCTTTGGAAAAGTGGGCAATGTTGGAACAATAGTAATTGGAACGAAACACAGTATGAATTTTACAGCTGCCGCAGCGAATGAATCAATGAAAAATACATTATATGCTTGAGAACGCCTATGAGTACATCAAATGAAATCTGATAGAGCTGCACGCATTGCGTTACGTACAAGGTTTCTCGATAAATTACAGTGGGGAATAAAACTCCATTTTTTGGCTTCTCCCAAAAGACTTTAATAGGCTTTGGAGTAATTTTTCTCTTTGAAGTTTTCCACTAGATCAAGATCATTCACCTGACATTGAAACACGTGTGCGTAATACTATTCTCCGGAAGAACTTTCTTCTCTAGGGATGTTTAGCCATTTTGATATTTAAATTTTTCTCTTTCATGTTTTCCACTAGATCAAGATCATTCACCTGACATTGAAACACGTGTGCGTAATACTATTCTCCGGAAGAACTTTCTTCTCTAGGGATGTTTAGCCATTTTGATATTTATTATCATCTTTTTGGTTTTTCTCTTCTTACCACCAAGTCTTACCATCATCGATTAAATTTATCACGTTGAGCAAACACTCGCATTCACGCGTAATCATCATATTCGGCGAAGATTCATTTGTAAAAAGAATGACGTTTGCGTTTTCTCTGGCTTTCAGATCGATTTCCACTTTCACTACCTGGAAATTCAGGCGGTGGAAAGCAAGAAGCCAAATCAGGTAAAGTTTTTCTCTCGCTTTTTTCTCTATAATTTCCTCCTGGAGTATAATGAGGTCGTACAAATGTCTTGCTGTTCAATTGCTTCATGAGAAAAGTTGGTTAGAAGTCGAGTTACTAGTGTGCACATGCTTTTCCAAGATTCTCATGATTAGCACGTAGCGAGTTCACAACGTGCCAACATTCTATCACGTCACGATTTTTAAAGAAACCTGTGCTCGTAGTAGTCGTAAATGCGGAGCATTAAGTATGTAGAAAAATTTCCATTTCCACCGTTGAGTTGTTTTGCTGGGAGGGCACGCACGAGAAACTACGTTTCTCGAGAGTCGTAATTACGTAATTTATATATAACACCAAGACACGAAGACCCAATTTACGTGCATGAACGCATACCAGAACTCATGGGCTTTTTCGTAGATAAATTATCTCAAGGAAAGGAAAGTAAATTAGAAGAGTTGTGCATGAAAGTCAAGATTACTCAGGTGAAACATGCTTTCTCGTTTTTTTTTCGTGTAGCTGGTCCTCACTGCCAACGATAAAAGTCACAGTTTCCTGATACCTGACCAAGATAAGATGGAAATGATTGACAAGATGATAGTCACACTGATAACAGCGCTAAGTGAAACGTTTCCAGGAATTCCGTTGTAGTAAGTTCCACCAAATTCTTTTCTTCGCCAGAATGCTTCGTTAAAATATCAGCTTTGGAGAAACTTAGCGCTATGTGAAACATTCTCCGAATATTTCAATGTACCTCGAGAGAATGACGATAATTTGATGACGAAGTGTTCTAATGATGATGGTGTGGTGTTTTTTTTCCCGTGCGATGTGACATCAGTAACATTGTGAGGAGGATTGATGTGGTTCCTGCCAACCGGCTTCAGCACCTAGACTTGACATTTGATGGAGCGAGCACAAGTAGTGGGAGTGGAAGTGGAGGAAGCATGACAGGCCTAACATCGACAAACTCAACACCAGTGCCATACCCTAAGTCTAAGAGTACATCGTCCCTGGAAGAGAATGTGATTGGGACGTCGTCCACGGGTAGTGTGAACTTAGTCAATGTACAGTTAAACCTGGGCAGCGGATCTTCAGGCACAGGATCATCGTCCAATTTGATGCTTGGTGAGAGATCTCTTTCCGGCTCGTTACTAAATCCATACCAGCATTTAGGCAGTGGGAGCGGTTCAGGGAGTGAGTTGATCACATTTCTTTCCCGTTTTCGTTTTCTCCTGGATTTCTTGTGAGTTGCTAGAAGAACTGTGTATTTGCTTGCGTTTTTTCGGATTCCATATATTTTCATACCTTGTCTGCCACATATATTTCCTGCAGATGTGTGCGTAACGTAGGATTTTACAAATGTGGCCGTATGATTAAATCATAGAATCTTCTGCCTCGAAAATTCTCGTCTGTTGTAGCGTACGACACAGTGTGCACAAATTATATAGGATTCTAGGTTTATACGGTATCGGAGGAGGGCAGTGTCACTTTATGTGGTATATCAACAAAATGGATTGCGTATGTGTAGCTCCAGATGATGCCGAGGCAAATTGAATTTCACTTGGATTATCGTGGACGGCCACACAACTGCTCGGGATTCTCTGTGGAAGAATCATATTGAGGAACGTATCCAACGAGCTCCTTTTTGTTCTAGGCAGACGAAAAACAAATCCAGTGAAAATCGTTTTGTGTACCATATGGATTACGTTGATAAATGGCAGTCACTTTCAGGGAGAGGGAAAACACAGATCGAAGTATGAATCATAAAAAAGTTATGCTTTGGAAGTTTTCTCTGACACTTTGTACGACAAAGTGTTTGTTTTCAAAACTAGACAAATCTTGGTGATGTGCTTCTCTTCTGCATTTCTTGGGCACACTTTATTTCTCCATACAGGCTCTTTATGTAATGAAAATAATTTGTGTGACAGTTTTCATGGCTTTTTGCGAACTAATATTTGTTTATTTTACTAGCTGGACCCATTACATATCTGGGCCACATTACGGTAGACTTTAGTGTACGGTACAAGTTTTGGATTGAATTAAAATTGTTACTTGAGAAATATAGATTGTTAATATCAGAATATGCCATATGCATATAGCATTTTGTATCAGTTTATCTTGGATAACGAGTTATGTAAGTGAGAACGTTGAACAAACTTCAATGTGTACATCATGGTCAAATCAGTACGGTCAGAGAATCTAGAAACTGAATTTTTCAAACACATTCATTTCTGCTCATTCATCAAAATTTAGGTTATGCTAAAATGGGAATGCGATATCGAAAGTGAAAGAGGTTCATTCACTCTAAAATGTCCATCTTCTCTTTGAAGATAAAAGTGCAGCAACGCGCAGCAATGCAACTTCTCTCTTTTTATGCAAAAATGCCTTCATCAGATTTGTTTGCTTTGAGTCTCAGTAATAACGGCTTCACTTTTATTCAAAGGAATTTGCCAGCCTAATATGTATTAGGTCATTTCATGCACCTGAGGATCGCGAGAGACAAAGGAAAGTTTTTTTTTACTCAAGGTATATTCCTCTTTGCTCATTAGCAAATTAAGCCAAGGGGTGAGCATGAGCATGTTTCAAATGTTGAACTTGGACTCGCTCCAAGTTTCTCATGAATTTTTCTGAGGGAGCTTTTTCAAACAGATTGCTTTGCGAGAGAGACCTTAACATTTTTACTTGCACTTTTTGATATATTACAGATATACACAGCAAGGCAGCAATTAGTTGCAGTTACGTTTTGAAAGGTTGTCGAAAAAATATGTGCATACATCACTTTGCAGTATAGCACATTCACAACTGCTCAAGCTTCATAGTAGCCAAAATCTGTTGTACGCTATGTCTTTTGTATTCGCAAAATATTCACTTCAGGTTCATGGCTTGTTTTACACATTTGAGCAAAATGTAAACATAAACAATACAAAAGCTCTGTGTTGGGGTCGGACGTATTTTTTTCGCAAATCTCTCATCTTTCTTAACTCAGTGTGCTAACTAACCTTTTTGTTCTTCATTTGAATATGCGTTGTAATACGGCTTTTTATAAATGGCAACTCTTTTGCGGCCTTATTTACTTGCCATTCACTCCCATACGCCAATGTTTACACGATGCGGACGGGATATATGCAAATATCAAAAGACCTTTAGTAAAACAAGAAGGTTTGCAGAAAAAAAATGTGTTGGAAAAGGAAAGGATTTCCTCTCTCCTGTCGTTTCAACAATATCGCGTCGAAGTATCATTCACAGGAAATAAGGGCGTGAACACCATTTCGCCAACTTTGCTAATATTGTCTTCTCATCAGTAGTGCCTTCATAACCATATATTATGCGGATTTGGACAGAACACGCGGTCATAAAAGTCGTTTATTGTGTGCTCCTCTTTCTCATCACGGATAACTGACAATGGGCTCGCGTTATCGGGGAAAGATTAAGCGCTAGCTTTTGTGTGCATAATAATAGTTCCTTTACACAAGTCGTGGGCAGCACGGCGTACTGCAAAATGCTTTGATGAATAAATAGGTCTGCGCGTTCATCTTATCTTGTACATAATTAATTAATCAGAAAAACTTCACCTTTTTATTATTTATTGTAATAAACATCATGACTCTCTGATACGCTTATTTCCTCAATGCTAAAGGGAGGAGTACTTCTTTACTCATTTGCTCTCTCTCGTATATCTTTGACATACGCATACGCAATTCGTATGTAAATACAAATTGGACATTTACTGCCATGTTTTCTAGTGAACTTGTACAACCAGAATAAATCACCATTTACGCAGGATTGTGCATGGCTTGCGTGCATAAATAGCAGCAAACTGAGCATATCTTTTTTGTAATTAGCTCAAACGTTATTTGAGCACTGCATTAATCGTGTATTCTCAGAGATTGTACTTAAATGTGCCAAAAAATTGTAGTCAGTCGTCATGTCCTAAAAGAACAATAAAAATGTGTTCTATGCAACGATGTAGTGCCTCACTCATGTTTACCGTTGAAATTAAGGTCCTACTAAAATGACTTGAAGGATTTGAGTCAATTGCGATATGGAGTGTGTGTGACTTGAGTAGCTAAAATTTGGAGAGAAGACAGAAGTTAAAATATGTTTGTCTAGAGAACATTATTCAAGTTATGAAAGCTCCTACAACAAAATGAGTGACCCTAATCTTTTTATGTAAAAATGTTACATGATGAAAATAGATAAGCTCTTTTTTCTTATCTTGTATTCTACAATAGCCCATTCCTGATGCAAGCAGCATCAAAAAGCTTATGTTTAACATACATTTTTTTCTGAATGAAAAGACTACTGCACATCATTTAGAAGCACTCCACTACACTATTCTTTGCCTTTTTCATTTCCTTTTCTTAGTGGTGTGAGCTCACTCGTATCACTAATGCGCACAGGAGGCACTCTCGTAAATGGATATAATATTATGCAGGGAGAGGATGATGATTATATTATTGTGGCCAAAAAACTGTCATCAAACGCATAATACGGCCTTCTTGAAGTCCTTTTCCATACAAGTTAAACAAATGCTCACGTAGGTAATATACATGCAGTGCAATTAGTGAACTCATTTTTTAACGTGGTATTATTATCACTCATGCACACACGCATTACGACCAAGTTTTTGTTCGCTTTTTCACCTATCATTTCGCTAATATTTTTTCCATTGTTACACTCTTTTAATCACGACGTGCCATTTTTTATTGCGTATATGTGTATATAGACACGCTCTTAAAGTGACAATCTTTTATGTGACTTGAGTGAGATGTTAAAAAAGGCTATTTTCCGATTGTAAACCTTTTTTATATACGAGATTAATCTGAAACGTCGTCGTTCGTGAATAGCATCACGGAAAATAATTCTCCTCGTCGTCAGTTCACAATAGATATTTGTCGTGACGTCTTCGAGACATTTCGCGTCTCTCTTTCACACTCACATCGTTTCCCGTTGAGCATGTGCATTGTGCAAAAATTAAAAGCGTATTGCTAATTACAGAAGAAAAAAAATGTAGGTATATAGGAAGCGTGTACGAAGTCCGTCGTCATTCTGTGTACAAACTTTAGCGTATTATATGAGCATAAGTTTTTCAAACTAGGATTGTTCTGTTTGTGTCACTCGTTTTTATATAATGCTTTGCCGTGTGTTATTATTACCTATTTCTAATATTACGTCTTTGATGTGCGAGTGTGATAATCTGTGAAGTTTGAAAAATAGGATGTCGATGTCCGCTGTCTTCAACTGTCTTGATATTCTCTGATACGAGTCTTTTGTAGGGAAAGTGAGAATGACGTTTGGCATTTATGTGCTGGTGTAGATGATGGATTTCCTTTGCAAATAAAGAAAAATGAGTATGTGAATGCGAGATCGGAGGAGATAAAGGTGGTCGGTGTGTAGTAAAAGGCGAGAGAGTGATTAGTAAACTGAAGCCGTCATTTTTACAATTGTTTCTCAACCGTCATAAGCGAGTGACGTTATGAGAGTGTCTGTCTCAGCTTTAATTTTCAAAGCGAACTGAAAATTGTATAGTTTCCGAGAAATACTTTTGTATGTAAACAAGTGTTCATCGTTGAGCGTACATTTAGTGGGATTCCATAAAAGTTTCACGAAATGGAGAAAACGGTGATTTTAACGGTTGTGAGTGGTGAGGAGTCCGACTCCAACAATGTTCTGAAGCCTCTGGACTATTATGGAGAAAGCCAGGACAGAAGTTGGCTCTTTCCTGGTGAAGAATGCGTAAGGATATTAATCTTTTAGCTCTTTCATAACGCATAATATTGACACATTTGTATGAGCGGTTTAAGTGCTAACTGGTCCCTTGTTGCCGTTTATGCGAGACACAAAGGTTAATGGCTCAACCGCAACGGTCTTCCGTGTGTAATAAACATACGGTTTGAAATTACATATTTATCTCCAGCATTTTGGGTACACGTGCCTCATAATTTCCTCTCTAGTCAAAAATGTGTGAAATCTCTGGAACAGAGGCGGAAGGCATAATTTGGATTGGAAGCGTCCATTAGAGGAAAATTGTGTAGGTTTACTTTCCTAATCATTTATGCATTTTATGGGCGAGAAGCTGCGAAAATCATCATAAACCTTTCCACTGTCGCTCTCACTTCTTGTGTAAGATAGATGCGAATGCGAGCTTCGCTGGTTGCACAGGACGAGGTATACAGATTTTCTGGAAGATCCCTTTAGTCACTCGCGGATAATATGGTTATATGAATGGAAAATTAAAGTGTAATTGGATTCGTGTGTGTCTGGCAGAGAGAATTTAGAGAATGATTTCCCTGTCAAAGGGGAGTGCTCACGATGCTCCTGACACCAACTCGACGTGCCTAGAGTTTCTCATTTTGAGTTATCGAATAAGCTTTTCGTTGTGCATCAGAGAGGAAAAGCTTACCTTGGCATCCTTTTGGGCACGTGTGTATCAGGAAGAAAATGAGATTTTTGATCACCTTGAATGCTCTCAAAATCTAACCTAACCCTGTTAGTTTATGAGCACGCTAGTCATTTTCCAGAAAGTTTATCTAGGAGTCGTTCAGAAATTATTTTGGAGATGCCATAGTATAATTGAACAACAGGTTGGGGTTTAATGGCAAACTGAATTGATTACAGACGAGCAAATGTATAAGCAGCAATTGTAGTTCATTTGTTAGTTGCCTTCAAATTGACCGGGTGCGTGTGCCCCGCATGGCGTAGGACCGGTTGATAATTTGATAGCTGAAAGAATTAATACTGTAGCTGTGCTAAGAGAGGCTCACGCTTTCTTTTTGTTTTGCGTTAGTTATCGACATGACACAGGAGAACATACACGCAAAGAATATGTTCAAGCCCAGTATGGATGGACAAACTAGCTGCAAATTTGTTGTGATGTTGGTCGTGTGGGCCGTAATGGTGGTGTGCGTTTGCATTTTGATGTAATTTGCGTAATTGCGAAACAGGGAGAAATTGTGTATCGACAAAATTGTAAGATAATCTTGCCTCACGTCAGAAACGTGTCTTATCTTTCACTTGTGTTTATTGCTCATGTTGATTGTCATGATGGAAGTAATGAAAACGGAGATTTGTTCCGCAAAAGGCTTCTTCCCCTTGCACACTTCAGCTTTCCCCCATTTGGCAGCAAGGAGTACGTAGTAAAATATGCGAACACACACGCATATTTGCATAAAGCCAGAACCATGTGTGTTATAGAACTTCCTGATTGAGGCGATACGCGCTTATCGCCATTATCACTTTTGAGAGTTGCTTCATTCTTTTTTATGACAATCACGTGTGTCAGTGTGTGTGCAACTGCTAGAATCAGATTGAAATGGCAGTGACACCGCATCCACTCCGCACTGCATTATGTAGGAAGGATAAAGCTTTTTTTCAAAACCAATCTCTCTCGCTGGTAATTGAGGTTTTATTGTGGATGTGATAAAGCGTGCATTTTAGTGGATACGGGATAACATATTATATGATATAATTTTTTATAAGGCACAATCCCATTCTGTTTCAACAAAATAAAAAACTGGCCATGAGAAAAAGACAAGTGTGTTTTTCTTCCGTTTTTGTCTCTCTCTTAAAAAGTAATGCTCACATCACATGACCACACAATTGTGTGACTTTTTGTCACCGTGTGGCCGGGAGAATGTATCGTTGGTACACAACTTTTATCTATCGCAAAAGTTTTTTGTAACTGTACTTGTTTAGAAATGGTTTTCATTTGACAGAGATGAAAATGGCAGTATTTTTCCTTCAACTTTTGTCTCTCTTTTCTACAAGCTGAAATGGTGCACAAACTAAAAATAATTGAGCAGACTGACACATGTGTGCCCAAGTTCAGCTCTAGCAAAAGCCACGACGTACTGTTAGGAATGTGTGCTTCTCACCGCTATAATGTACAACAATATATTTCACGGCATGAGGTTGATATGTCATGGTCACTTTAGAGCTTTCTGCTGAGCTTGACCATTTTTTCTGTTACAAACTCTTTTTTTTTCTGGGGAGGTTTTCTTTCTGCATCTGTGCCACTTCCAATTGGTGATGCATATTACGCATTATATAAAAAGTCACATTCAAACAACAGAGAGAGAGAGAGAGCAATCATGCTAATTCCGCCTTCCATACTTGACTCAAAAACAAATGATGCATGGACTCTGGCAAAAAGAGGCTACTGCATTATTCAAATTTCATATACAACACACTAGGACATGATGAATGACTGCAGTTTTTGAGCCTACGAGCTTCGCAGTATTTCTAGGTTTCACGGCATGCCATTCTTGTGCAAAATACGGCTCCTCTGCATATAGACGCAATGTTTTGTAAGTATAGTATAGTACTGTAGGGAAAAGGGAATTTAGATAAATCGTACTTTGTCTTGTTATTGCCCTCTTCTTCTCTTTACGATATCCCGAGTTACGGCTTGACTTCATTGAGATACTGCCATTATTATGGTCATGTAGTCATCACATCTTTCCTCCACACACTACAAAAAGGGACTCCCGTTACTTTTTCCCTATCACATTAGAGGAAAACGCGTTGAGTCATGCCCGAGAGCCTTGTGTGTGTACATGTACAAAAGTCATGTTAAAGTCCGAGTTTTTTTTGCTATTTTGCTCGAAGGACCATAAACGTAATGTATGGCAAATTGCAATCCACATACACACACCTGATGTTTTCAATGTGGCAAAGTACACTTGTACAACGAGGCTAAGCACATCTTTTCATGTAGATCTGTCAGATTTTCGGACAAAGTAGGTAACCATAATGTCTACACGAGAGACTTACCGGTGCCTTTTTACTCTTATGAGATCATGAATGGATATACGTTTTTTACTCTTGCGTTGGTGGGCTGTAATAAAGGAGAGCGCGTAAAAACACATGGATGATTATTAGTCGGGATTTTTAACCCGAAGGGAGTACGAGAAAGAGCAAAAAGGGTATAAAAACTATCATAGATCTTGTCTTCTTGTAATGTATACAAATGTCTGTACGTAATGATACGAAACTTATCTGAAGTAGGTACGCGGAAGGCTCAGTGTGTTTGAATTTGTGGCGTGTGTGCTACATTGTATTATAATGAGTTTAAATCTAGCTAGTGATTCATTTCATTTGCAGTGCTAATGTAAAATAACAGCAGAGGTTGTTAGCTCAAAGCTCTGACTACACGGCTTATTATTACCGTTCTCTTTTTCACTGATCATCCTCAGATTACTTGTAAACATAACGTGTACACGCCCTATACACACACCCTATAATGTCTGATACCTGTGCAGTCTGAGACTTCGCTGCTCTTGTATGCTGTGGCAAGACGGAGAGAAATTTTGTAGAAAAGCAGGGACTTGTGTGTACAGGGCCGAAAAATGTTTGTCAATGAGACACATATAATTTTGCTTTTTGCTTTGAAAGTGTGGATTTTGTGTGGATATGTGCAAAATGTTTGTTGAGCATCACGTTTGAATTGGATTCAGCCGAGTGAGCAAAAGAACATTGATAATTTCCTGCATAAACTAAATCATTATTTGAAGTGTGAACGTGCTCAAAAAGTGTTTGCATTTTTTCTCCTTCTCAAAGCGTTTATACCGGCATCGTCATCATGATCATCGTGTTTTGTTGTGTACAAAAAAGTGGACTTACGATGTACAATTTTTTGCTGTGAGTCTAATGTGTCGGCGAACTCATCTTCCTCTTTTTCGATGGTAATGAAATTCTTTTTAGTGTTTGATCGGATCAGGTCTAATTCATTTCAGTGTTCCTTTCTCACATTGGAAGCATCTTTGAAATGCATGCCGTTCTCTCTCATGAGGATTGTTTGTTGCAAGCCGCACTCGCAGTAAAATCTTTTTAAACTCTCGAAACAAGAACTTTATCAGAGCGCCCTGTAATTGTTAACTAGGAACCCTTTGGACTCTCTGATGTGCGAGCATGCAGCTTTAGCTGTGAGATTTCAAGAAGGAAAGTGTTTTACTTTGAAATTCAACTCATTTGCATAGACAAACGAATAGTGCGGGATAAAGGATCATTTTTGTCGTGTCAAGTTCTTGTGGTTTTTTGATGGTTTTTGTCTTGACCCGTGAATCCTTTGAAGGAGCACCCAGATCCGCCTGACTCTCGGATTTTGTGAAGAGTTTGTGTGTTTGAAGCTGAATTTGTTGAAAGCAAGAATAAGGGAAGTATATTCTTCCTTCCAACATTGAATCGTCAGTATAATAAGAGTTTGATTCGACGATTTCCTCCGCGGATGTAGGCTCCTTTGTCAGTTTCGAGTTTTGGAGAATGAAACCCTTTGAAACTTTTTTCCTGAGCCTTTTGACGAGAACAAGACAAGAAGTTGTGAGACTCGGATGAATCATTGATTTAAGGTATAGAAGATCCTCTCCATTTGAGGTTATACATTTTGGATGGATATACAGCATATGGAGGCGAGTTTTGAGTGAATCTCTCCAAATCAACTTTCCTCTCACCACTTCATTTCTTTTCGAGCCTGTCATTGTTATTTTAAGTTTTTTCAAAGAGTAGACCGGATGAGATGAGTGACGATAGGAAGAGTTGTTTCCAACAAGGCATGGAATAACGTGTTTTTCTGTGTCTGGTTGGAACATTGATTTTTTAGGGTTACACACACACACTTCAGCTGCTGGGAAGGAGTGAGATGGGACATCATTTAAATTAGTTTTGAAGTCTTCGTTGGGTACGTGTGTGCCAAGCACTTTTTCTTCCAAAGTGCGTGCAAAAGTTTCCGTGACTTTAGAACCTCTTTTTCTCTGCATACTACAGAAAGACTCTAGGATCATATTTTTTTACACCCAGAAAACAAAATGCGTTATAGAGAAATGTGTCTTTTATTGTAGAACTCTAATTTCCGGATGTTTCTCGCGGGACAAGAGAAGGAGTCAGCGTGGTAGAATTGGAAATGGTTTGTTGTTGTTTTTTTGCGTGTGAATTCAGGAGAACGTGTCTTTTTTCTCTATCCAGAAGCCAAGAAAATAAGCTTTTTTTCTGAGAAAGTGAGATAGAAAGGCGAAATAAATGCGTTTCTTGAATTTTTTACATTCACACATTTTCTTCCAAGACAGAAGTCGCCTCCATCGTCATCATCACATTCCATCAAGATTTTTTTTTTGTTTTTGTCTCTTTCTCTTTTATTCTACTTGTTAGACTAGTGTTTTTTGTGCAATTTTGACTTTTTCTCTCTCGGAAGACTGAAAAATGGTTGAGTAGGTTGAATATAAAAGGTTACTTTTATTTCCTCCGCTTGTTTACTCTTTCCCGAGAAAAAATGCTGTAGGAAAAAGTGCGACATGAAAGACACATAGAGAATGAATTGACGATGGTAGGAAGGACAGTTAGTGGCATAATAGTAAAAAAGGGGAAGAGAGATGGATACTTTTTTATGTCATGGCACTTCCGTGTGTGTGTCGCTCTTTACTTCACTGTTTACCTCCATTGTCATATTGTCAGCTCTAATTGGCTGAAGTTTTCAAAGGACAAAAAAGCAGAGAAAATATATACACCCTGACTCAACTCTCTGAGTATGGAAGCGGAGATAGAGGAGAGGTTGAGACAGGATGTAGTTTTTCCCGGATCACCTATTTTCTTTATTCTCCCATTCCTCCCATTAAAACGGAGTCTGTCTTGTCCGTTCTCTTTGGTGTCTTTTGTGTTGTTCTGTCTTTCAATTTCAAGAATTGTGTGGCCCTTGTTTAGTTCGCTTGCGAAAGGAGCTTAAAGTCAACCAGCTCACGTATCTCTTTTCTACGTGAAATCCTCCAAAAATGACCGGTCAGGTAAATGGCGAATTTTCCCGTCTAAATTTTCTTGCACAATGGGACGTGTGTGCCGCGTCACAAATCTCATTCATATTAATGGGCGTGTGTGTGAAAGGTTTGTTAAAGGGATGCTCACATTTCTGTGCACTGTGCCATGATACATTAGCTTACAGGGATGAGAAATTAAGGGTTCATCCGTAAAAAACGGAAGAAATGAGCGCTCCACTCCTTTGCAAACCAATTACTCACAGAGAGGAGGAGGCAAAGCATAGTTTAATGGAATGGGAAATTGGCAGTACAATTTCTGTTTTCTTTCCGGGTTCAACGGAACGTTTTTGGGCATTCGTACGGTGTATGTGTGTTACAACTTTAGACACAAAAGATACGATGAGAGGATGAAGCAGTTATATTTTTATTTGGTTGGTGACAACTCCTTTTGAAAGTGAGCACAAGCCTTATAAGGTCTGTAATCGAAATGACAGGAAAATGTCACTCAAGCCAAAAATCAATAAATATATGTGTGTGCTAGTAGCTTACGGTAAAGTAACGATGTATTTTAGAGTTATGAATGTTGTTGGAGGAACATGACTGCTTCGAATGACAATTAGGCAAAAATGGCATAATATATGTGACGTGTGAATTCACTCAGCGCACCACATGTGAAAAAACTAGCTTGTTTGTGAGTTGAACATGAACATCTTTTTTTCTATTAAAGTAGGTAAAGTAAACATGAACTCATCGGCACACGCATGAAAAAATAGTGGTGTATTTTGGGTTTGCGAGCACTTCTCACTCAGCATCATATGAAAGGCTTGACGGTGAAGCTGTTCACGTTTGGTGGCTTATGGTAAAGGTGGTATCACACAGTCGCCACTCGGGACCGAGACCACTTAGGGCTCCCCCTCTTCGCTGTATGTAATACAAGACGACAAAGTTAAATGAGAACACACGGAGGCACAAAGGAGGAAATGCGTTCATGAGGATTGGTACTCACTTTTTGCCCTAATCGTCATCCTCGTAAAGTGCTATAATGTTTGTACGGTGTGCAAGAACGCTCTCAATGTTGATTTACATGTTAAGTGGGAAAAAGAACAGGTAATATTGTATGTGCACCAATGCGAGCCAAAAAATGCAACATTGACGATTGTGTAATCATCTTCGTCCTCGTCGTTCTCAGCTGTAATCGAGTAATCGTGCTGTCTGAAAAAGAAGTCCAATAAATGTAAATGTGAGAAAATGTATTTTTGGATTGTACAATGGCTGGTATTACATGTGCACACTTTGAGAGAGGAAAAAGCTTCTTACTTTCATTCGACACTTTTAATACTACTTTGTAAGGCTTTGTCTATTACTTTTTGTCCTTAATAGGATTGATTTTGTAATTCGTTACTGAAATGAAATGAAAGAGAGAATCGCAAGGAGAAAGAGAATTGACTTGAATAGATGAGTGTACAGTGACACACAAGTAATAACGGGCAGTGTGTTGTAAAGAGAGGGATTGCTTTTGTAGAGTCAAAAGACTTCATTTCGTTTTATCATGTGATGTACATACACTATTTTAGATATGAACATAAGGGAGAGACACGAAAAGGCTTTTTTTTATCTTGTCACACTGATCGATTGAGAGTTTAGGAATGAGGATGAACTGAATTGAAAAATTGGAAAGGCTTCGACTCTGAAATTTTATCCACTACTTCTAATCCTTCATCAGAGTCTTCGTTAGCTTCGTCACAGAACAAACCGCACACATACACATATTACTTATTTGTATCTATAATCCCAATGTGACTTCTAAGATTTTTCTCTATACTTGGTGGGATGTGATGCGATAAAAAGTTTGAAAAGTGCAAAACTTTCTGACCACTCTAATCATGCTCGAGGTTTTTTCTTCCGTAAAAATGTACACATCTCATTTCACAAACTTATTTGCTTCACCTTCACGTATACTTGGATGGCGAGGTCAGGTGAAAGTTTTTCCGCAAGTTTCCCATCTCTAGCTTTCACACTAAACAAGTGTGGAAATCTTTTGAAAGTGTGGAGAAAACAAGGGAGAAAAAAATGTACAAGAGAACATAAGTTTTCACTCTGGTCGAGGAGAAAACTTTCCTTGTTTTTCCGCTCTTCGTCTTAGTCAAACCGAAACGTGGTGTGGATGTATGTGCGAGCGGTGAATTGGGTATTTCCAGAGCGCAGGAAAATATAATATGTGAACAAGGGTGACGACGAGAGGGTTTCCAAGATAAAAATGAAATGGGAGAGAGTGGAGAGATACGAGAGTGGAAAATTCCTCGGGTTTCTCCAAAGGACGAATGGAGTAAAAGTTCTCTCAAGTCTGTGCGAAATATGGGGCAGGCACAAGGGTCTTTATTGATTTTTACGCGGCTCTCTGCGTTCCACTGATGCTCTATATATAGTAGTGCGAGTGCGAGTGTGTGCCGAAGGATTCTCTCGCAAGAAGTACAGCAATCAAGTTTTTTTACTCTATATATGACACACTTGCGAGAGAGAATCCGTTACTCTGCAGAAAACTCATGTGGATGGGTAGAGCATATTAATAGAATAGCGATGACACACACACACGGGTAACAGTGAACATTTTCGTTGTTGTGTTCTCGGTGGTCTATGGGTTGGAAAACGGGTAGAAATGCTGAGGGGAAACAACCAAGAAAAGGAATCATTAAGGTTTTTGGAAGCGGCACTAATTTCCTTTCTCTCTCTCCACTTTTCTGGTTCTTTCCATTCACAACCGTAGAGACGTGTGTGTGCTCTTTTTACTACGCAAAATTACTCGTGTAGTCATCTCATCATGTCGACGTTTACAACTCCTCCGTATGTAATATATGGGAGACATGCATTGATGTAAGAATAAATGCTCGGTGGTCGTGGCCTTTCCTAAATCATTTCTACCTCAATAAAATAATTTGTTCGGATATCCTCTTCATTTTCGTCGACTCCGCGCCCCGGTCTCCCTGTCTCTCGAGGAAACTATGGCTGAGCACCGCAGTTCTATAAAATGAGACAAAATGTAGGCACATGTCTATACCTGTGGGTGCGGCTCTCAGAACAAATTCTGAGGACGACGAACAAGTGGAGAAAATTATGGGATCAATTGGAAGAGATTCTAATAATTGAGAAAGCATGAAAATGTAGTAGTGGAACAGAGTATAGAGTGAAGAAAATTGCAAGTTTGAACACACCCTGCCTCCCTGTATTCTCAAGAATAGGTGAATTTTATCGATTACATTTTACATGAAAGTTCAGTGTTCAAGTCTAAGTCGAGCCCATATTTTATTTGTGTGATAAGTCGGCTTTTGTTTTTTAAAATACCTCCGCATATTTCAGAGGTGATGATTTGTACTTTTTTTTACAAAGCTTGCTTGTCTAATCCTCATTTTTTGTTACACTTGCTTGCATCTCCCTATCATAGCCTTTGCACCATTACTACGATTTTGTATGAAATGTGGGTAAACAAGCGAGAAAAAAATTCTCTCGCAAATTACATGGATAAAATTATAGGCTGCTGGCTCTGGTGTAGTAACATACGTATTTACCACGGTAGCTCTCCCATATCGCCTTGTATGATCATCAAATGTTCCGCCTTAATTTCTCGGCGTGTGTACTTGATTGATTATACAGTGCATGATCTTGATATACCTACTTCTTTCTGGGTTTAGTATGTCTAAATATGTCTTTTGGAGAGAAGACAAGTGTGCTCACTGGATTGTATAACAAGGGCCGTTTTGTACTTGAAAATTAGTTGAGTTGCGAGATATCGTCATTATCAATCTCGTTTTGTATTAATAACTGAGTATAAAAGGTCAGATCAGAGAGTTATCGATCCTTTTTTCATACATGAAGGCGCATTTTAAATGCTCCGTTGTGAATGATAGATCAGAAAACAATTGAGTGGAGGAAAGTCAAGATTCAATAAGCGATATGTGTTTTGCACATTGTCTGTCTCAAGGCGTCGCTCATATTCTGTCCACCCACTTCGTGATATTGATTTAGAGGCGCGTTTCAGTATTAAACAAAGGAATCTCTCTTTTGGCCCGTGAGCCTCATATTTGACATTTCGTGCTATAGCTAATTGATTGGTTTGGCATTTGGAGGGATGCGGAGAGATGATTGATTAGAAACAGTAGTATCATTCCTTCTTCTTATGTATTGTAGTTTCCTTTCAAAAAGGCTAACGTACGAAACGTGTTCTTGTCTTCGAGTCGAAAGCTTGTGTGAAGTGTGAAGGACAATGTGTGCATGAGTGAGTGTGTGTACACCAAGTCTCTGCTGTGGCTAAGCTATATTTTTCCACTTGAGTGACCTCCTCTGGTTTAAAAAATCGTAAATGATACACAATCATTCATACATGCATATAATATGCAGTTACCTAATTTCGTAGAGTAACGCGTGCAAAAAAACATTGAACTTTCAATTGTGTAACCTTTTCGAGGTGATCGATCAGCTCTTCTTAAATACGTATATTGTATCACTTATTTTCCACTTTTACTCTCCGCCGCATATTGTGTGTGTACATGTTTGAAAAGTACTTTTCGTTTATCTCGCAGCTCTTACGAGTTTTTACGAGGAAGAAAAAATTCCATTGGGTTATTCACTATTGCTTTTAACGCTAGTTTTCAATCATGGAATGCCCATAAACGTCGACTGCTAATGGACTACTTGAATTTTGACGAAAGATGATTATGATTATTATGGGATTGCTGGTGATTGGAATTGTTTTTATAGAGTGCCACACACGGAGGCACGGCTAGTAAAATCACATGTGAAATAACTTTGATATAACTATTTTTAAAAGCTCTCTCCTCTCGCCTAATTGTACATCCTCACCTTCCACTCAAAGCAATATTATTCAATGAGATTCACTTCTCACTAGATCTGACACGGATTTATTTACGATAGGGTTAATCATATAGTCCTGGTGTGGAGAGAAGTATAATTTTTGAACAATTTTTTAGAAATGAAAAAAGTCATTAATTTTATAACACCATCCTTTTCTCTATAAAAATAAAAAAAATCATGTAGAGATACAGCGTTTTTTAATTGATTAGGAATTGTGTAACGGAGTACACGCTGTATTATACTTTGAAAAAAAATTGGCAAAAGTTAATGCTCTCATATTTCACATTTTAGCGAGAGGTGATGATGGTTAATTTGTCAGACTTTCTGTTTTCAATGATAAGTTATGACTTATTATGAGTCTAACTTGAGTGAGCGAGCGTACAATTTTATCTCACAACATAAAAGCTTAGGTACGCGTATCAAATGTGGCTGAAAAGAATGCCATAAAATTGTGAAAATTTGATTATTCTGAGTCCTGAACGAAGCTCATTTTCTTGAAAATGAGAGGCCAAAAGTTGATTAAGATTGAGCATTATGTGAAGGCCATTAAATCGAACGAAACTAATACGGCATCCCACACGGTTTAATGTGCTCTTTTTAATGCGATTGAAGAATATAGGTAGACAAGAGAGGAGATGAGCTTTTCAAAGAGTGGAGCAGAAAGCCCATTAGCCACACACGGAATATCGGATTCTTTTATCGCAGCATGAGGCATTAGCCAATCTGTCCTAGTAAAGACGTCACTAAAATTCCATCAAACTATGTAAACGACTCTTTTGTTTCAGAAATGAGCTCAGATTTGTTTTGTCGAAGCGCGTCATCAACGAGCTTTGTGCTTTTGAACGCCTCCCTCACACATCACGTCACGATTTGCGAATAAAATAGCGTTTCATCTTTTTTCCCTTGCTCAATGAATATTTCACCGTGAAAATGATGTAGGGCACACGGCACACACCTTTTCTGTGTTAAAATGTGTGATACAGTGTTACACGCGACAAAAGAATGTTAGCATGAAAAGGAATTATTGTATGCACTGTGAAACGGGAGTAGGATGACTAAAAATTAGCTCTAGATTTTATGCAAAAGTAGGATCAAGGATGCACATATCCGCTCACAGACTGGCGATTATTGACTGCCAAAAATTGTACATTGGGAACAGTACAGATTTGCTTTCCGATAACCTCTTCAACAATCAATCATAAATTTATGGATTTATGATGTGAGCTCAATTCAAATGATCAATTATAGAAACTCAAAAATGAGAATGAAATGTGTGATTTACTGAGATACAGAATTTCTTTGTAAGGATAAACATTTGTCGAGAAGTTGGGTTGATTTTCCTACTCAAAGTGTGAAAGATTTCTTTTTATGTAATCAAAGAGTTGTGGGCGTTGGTGCTACCGTCTCAAGCGAATTTCTTAATGCAGCCGGGCGCCAATGTTATGAATTTAATTAGTGACCATTTACCTCTCTAAATGATGCGTTGATTATGAAGACCGCATTCTGCTGCGCACACTGCCAAAAACTCTCTTCTTCTAGATTTTCACAAGAGGAACGAGTGTGGCGTGCAGAAATGCGATTCATTTGTATACATTACGAACTAAATAGTGCAAACTTTATGAGCCTCATTGTGTAATGGCTTTGAGAGTAAAATTAATTAATTAATTATCCTCATCTGTAATGTGGTAGAGCTCGGGCCTTTTCTCAAAATGAATTTTGCCTTTTCTGCACAGCTATAGAACTTGATTTATGGTACTTAATTTATGGGATCAAGTTTAATGAAGATTTGTACTCATTGAGTGTACACTACATCCTCTACACTAACTAGAATCACTCACACTTCGGTAGAATATACTGACTTGAACGTATTTCAAGCAGATGAAAATTGACAGAGATTCCCTTACATTTTTTGGCAGGGATTTCTAGTTACGTATATCCTGCAGAGGAATACTTTGCAAGCAATTATTGAAAATATACGATGATGTTTCTAGCGCTTTATTGCACTTTGTCATGTACTCATCTCGAAAACGAGTGTGGCACACAATTCGCTGCGCAAGATATACCTCATTAAAGCGCTTTTTAATCGCGTAGTTCAGAGGAGATGAGACCATTTTGCGAATTTTTCATTCGATACGAAACGTGGCATAATTGTAAAAAGATGAAGCGTCAGAGTATGAAAGTACATGGTCAAAACTTTATTATTATGTACGTTATATGATCGTATTTTTTGGCTTCATCTTCTGCCAATATAACTCGATTAAAACGTTAAAAAAGTTTTGACGCTTATCGGTGAATTTCATCTAGAAAAAAAAATATTCCATCTGTGTAATTGGCAAGGCAAGTGTGTGGGATACATACCTGTGCAAACGGCACACACACACTTTTCTGTTTTCTTTGATGAGATTACAGTCACTTTGATTTGAAAATCGTCACGGAGCCAAACGAATCTAATCAATGCACACTCATAACTCACAGGTTCGATAGGGGACGCGAAACAACAGGGATGTGTGTGAATTTTTGTAAGTGCCAATATAGGCGCAGTGTAGAAATCGGAATTGCACATCTTGCACAAATCATCTCTCTGGCCGCCTGTCGATGTCATACTTTCAACGAAGAAGTGAAACCAATTCCTGTTCGAAAAAAGGTACATCACCCTTTTGCTGCGTAGTCCTTTTCCTGACAACCATTCAACAAACAAATCGTTCACATGTCATGCGACAAGGATCTACATATATCTCCTAAAAAGAGATTTGGAACTCTAAACGCATTAGCTTCACTCACACAGAAAAAAGAATTTGTGTGAGAGATTAATTGAGTTTCTAATACAAGTTGTTGTTGTTGTAGTTGTTTTTGCGAGAGACCACCGATTGAGAGTGTGTGCCTGTGAGAAAGGTCAGCATGTTAGATGGAAGGGGCAAAAAATTTCACTGTTTTGTACTCCTCTCTGTGAAATGTGTGAAGGACTACTAAAGTGAGCATTGTGAGCTTTTTCTGTGTCAAAACAGAGAGAAACGTGTGTATGATTAACAGGGAGTATTTTGATTTGACATTTAATCTGACATCAGATCGACTCGATAGTGAATAAAGAAAAGGAACTGACAGAGTGCGGATATCAGATGATTCATATGAGTGTGCTTTTGTGGGTGGTTTCAAAATGTGGATTGTTTTCATGTCGTGCCTTATGGCTTTCTGTGAACAGCAATAAAAATCGGATGTACTGCGATTTTTTTTCGAAGGGGCAATTTATATATTATGGCTAATGGCTCGTCCCTAATTTGTTAGCTTTCCATTCTCTCTCTCCTGGTGTACTGCCTTATATGTTCATGCAATTTTCAGGCTTTGAACCACTCACACACTTTTGCACAGTCAATCTCTTGTCAAAATGTGAAGCAAGTGGTTCAACCGTCGTCGTGTGTGCGTGCCTTCAATGGTTAACGAAACAGGATGTTAAAGTTATCTTGGTCCACTTAAGGGAATATCTCGCTCTCAACTCTATCGCACACACAAGTGATTCGCAGCAGTGATACTGTCGCTTTTGTGTCTTTTCATGTGACATTAGAGTTGTTCTGTGAGGATATATATCATGCTCAATCAAGGATCTTTCACTAAGTGCTTCAACATTCTAGTAAAGAAAAGGCCATAAAACTGATGTTGTGAGCTCCTTCCCTTTCTTTTTTCCTCTCGATCACCACAAGATCAATTTAATGTTGACTTTAGGGCACACACACATATATCTGTTAAACATATGCACTGGTTGTGAAGAGGCCGAGTTTGTTAGTGACAAGCTTATATGATGCAGCAATGGGGCAGAGGGCGTTTTTCGAAAACTTATTTTAAGAAGTTGACGAGGAAGTTGGTTTTTATGGATTGATAAAAATACATTTACGGATAGCGGAGTAGTGGTTTGATGATAATGTGAAAATGGATTCTAATCACATTCACAGTTTCACATTCGAACATTCACACGAAACGCTAATTAATAGTTGTGGCTCCTCCGCACGACAACGACATGTTTGCAAAAACTGCATGCGTTATAGTACACATTGAGTTTTTTATGCCTTCATACATTATCTAGTGGCAGTGGAAAAATCAAAGTGAGTGCCGATAATGGGATTTTGTGCCTGCTACCGGTTTTTCTTACACATGTGGCAAGGCTTACTAATTGGGAGAAATGTGATTAAAACGAGAGAGATATTTCACTCTCTTTGTTAGTAAATTATACGGTGACTGCGCATGTCCATCCCGGTGTACGCTCATCATCATCATATAATCTTAATGTCTCTTTCTTGTAAAGGTCGCGTGAATATTGATGTAGTTTTTCTGCACAAAAGAGATTAATTTCCTTTTTCGTTGTGAGCCATCTAATTAGCATTCATCGAGCGAAGAAAGCAGCTCTGTGTTCACATACAATCGCAAATAACAGCAGCGCTTTTAGAAAAGAACCACATGGCAGGATAATTTATGCATGAAAAAGTTTTTTCTTTCTTCAACGAGCTCTAAAAAGACCCTTCGCGACTTGTGAGCTTTTTGCATATAATGAGGGAGAGAGATTGACTTGATTTGAGTGAACCATGTCAAGCATCATTATACAGGATGGCTAATAATCATTCTGTGAAAGAAAAGAGTTAACTTTTTAGCCCTTCTTCAGAGAGTGACGATAAATGTGACACTGCAGCAGATGGTGTAAGTTTTTAAGTGCATGAAAAAAGTATGCCTAAAAAACGACAGACGATGATGATGATGGCTCACACAGAGATGAGAAACAGGATGATAAGCGAGAAGAAATGATGATTACTTTATGAATGAGTTCGGGTTATTGGACCGAAAGGATTTTTCTGTCTATACCTTGTGGGACAAGAAAAACTTGCATGACATTTTGTGAACAAGTTTACTCATTTATGTGGATACAGAAGCGTGTGAGAAAATTCTCGTCAAGGTTGTCTACAAACTTTACGTCTACGAATGAATTAGAAAAAAAAATGAGCGCAAAAAGCGTGGGATTATTGCAGGTGGTGGTGATTCTGTCTTCCACCAGTTTTTTAAAACAGTTAAGTGGTATGTACGGAATAGGAGATGTTTATGTCACCTCGAATGTTTTGTCTTTTGGCCTCTTAACACACTAATGATGTCAGACAACAGAGATAAGATGCATATTAGCTTGACTCGTTTCGTCGTCACACGGTGTGGGGAGGAGAAGAAAACTTTTCTTGGCGGAGTTTTAGTAACAATCCCGATTTTGTTTTGTTACAGGACGTGGACACGATTTACTTGTCTCATGACTCGAGAGAGCTCTGCCTACACGACTTCGATCACCTGGAACCAAGGTAAGCTCCAAGCTCCTATTCTAGTGTACATGTGCCGAGGTGTGTGTGTAACATATATTTTCTGTTAATCCGGTCATGTTGCTCATTAACTATTCGCAATTAAGATAGATTGTAATGTGTAATTAAATTATTAAGTAGTGCATGTGTGTGTTTTCGTTTAACAGAGAAAAAAAGTCGGTACACATGTAACATGCAACATTCCTTAAGGCTAATACGGATTAGTGTCTGACTAAACATGTCTTTGTCAAGGAACACATATATTAGAGTTGTTATATGAGTGATGTGTGATAGGACTGGGGATTAAAAAGGTAATTAATTTAGAAAAATGTACGTGGAGTTTAGATAGTAATGGGAGCTTGATACCAAAAAAAGGAACACATGTTCTACGCAGTCAGAGAATGAACACGGAATAATAATTATTAGGCTGACTAAATTATTTTTGGTGTATCTTGTCCATCAGTGAGCAATAGTCTAGATTAGCAAAAGGAAGGATGTTGAGCGAGGCTGTGTGAAAATAGGGATGCCTGAGTCGTGAGCTCTTTTATGCCCAAATATGGAAGCGAGAAGCTCTGTAACAATAATTGTCAAGCTAAATCTACTTAATTTTTTCGAGACTCGAAGAAAATGGTGAACAATGGACTTGGGATGTGTAACAGGGTTGCTGCCCATTTCATTTAATGAATTTTTTGACAAACTAAAGTGCATGCATAATCTTTGGGAGGCGGTGCAGTATAGTTAGTTTTGATTGAAGTTGAGGTAATGTGCATAATATTATTATTGCCTACATTGTTTTGTTTATCTACGATGGCGAACTGGATTGGGTCACACCGACTGAACATGTATGGATGTGTGCGTGTGCCTGCAGTATATGCGTATATCCCGTATTTAAGGTGTAAAAGTAGACAAGTGGGAAACACCTTACAATTAGGGAACACATAACAATTACCGACTGACTCACTGATTGTGTGCGGAGCTCTGCACTACCTCACTGCAATATGAAGCATGACGTGTACGTGACCATAATAGTGACTTGGTGCACTGATATATATTTATTTTTGTAGATATGAAATAATGAATTTTCTGTTTGTTACTTGAGATGATTTTCTCACTTTTTTCAATTATCCATCGAGGGAAGTATTTAATTTTTGAAAAACAATTGTTGTATGTGACCGAAACGTGTGGTTTCGGTTTCATATTGTACTATTATGTGTTGTACCCTTATCTCTAAATCATTTCGTTTTGTGTCTAAATGTAGACTGGTTAATTGCATTGGATCGATTTAATTATTCAACTTCATTACAGTGATAAGCGACTCAGGGATGTCTTAAAGAAGGCATATTACATAGGTGGAGATTGTTCAGGTATCGTTTTCAAGTTTTCAGTGGTGAGCCATGTGTTAAGAGGTTAAAAATGGAAAGTAATGAGTGGAGTGGAATTGATCGCTCCCCATTTGAGCTAGTCAGCGGTTCATGAAAACGTTGAAATGAGAGTGCACATCAGTGTACGTGCAGCCTGCATAGTTGCATTTAATGTACAGCGATTCAATTATGGTTTCATTTCAATTTAAGATCACTCATTGTTATCAGACTTTGCTTACAATATATCAAAAGCATGCCTATCTCTCCCTACGCCTTACCTTCGTACCATTGGAATGAAGTAACACCAAAAACGCGAAGGAAAAAATGTTATCAAACTGCACACATTAATTTTTACACACACAATCTACCTATATTTAAGGTGTGGAAGTTGCATCTGCGTGCACCGTTTATGGGAACTCTGGTCAGATGATTTGCATTCAGGTGCAGATACCTAAATATATGCAGGGCATATATCTAGGTATATATACCTTTGCACATTAGCAATTTCTGCTTTTTTATGCTGTGCCTTCAACGAGTTTGATTTTTGAGGCTGACTGCCCCCTCAACCGTTGACTAAAAATGCGTCTGATGATGGAAATTGCATGTTGTATTTTGCATTTGAATAATAAATCGGAATCCTAATGAGAATGACCAGAGAATTGATTGAACCATGGGAAATGAACTTTTCTATGCAGAGCGCATCACGAAGTGCATTAAATATATAGGTCCTGCGTATTCTCTCATTTAGTCGGCACAAACCATTTTTTTTCTATTGGATGCGCATTCTGCGAATGAGTTCTGCTAGCGAGGAAAATGTGAAGGTGCATTGTTGCAAATTATGCACAAAAATCAGCGACTCAACACGAGCACCACCCGCCACTAGAAAAAGTGTGTAACATGGAAAAATACAAAACACTTTTGGCTTTCAGCTTGTAAAAGTTGGTGTTCAATCAAAGTTACTCAATCATCATCACACTCGTGACTTCCCAGTTCCCTATAAGTCTTTTACTACACTGACCGATGCGAGTTAAGTATGTTTTTCACATGTGATTAAACATTAGCCACATTAGCATCTTTAAATTAGGCGATGAAAAATGCAGACTAAAGTAGACTGACTCTTTTAACGACGACTGAGGTGACGGAACACAGTTTTCTTTCAGGTAGCGACTCATTATGGCCGCAATTATTGTAACGAGAGTGCAAGATTTATGTTGTGTGAATATGACTTAATTATTGCGGCGTATTGTTGTTTTTTATGATTGGCTGAAATGAGCCCAATTGAAATGTTGCAATAATTAGCATCACACAATTTTTTTGCTCAAAAGAGGAAATCATGTTTTTTGTCAGTACAAGTCCTCCGTTAGTCCACATAGCTCACGCACTAGTAAATTACATAACTTTAGCGTGTACTCTTTGGTCGATGATGTAAGAATTTTGTCGCTGATACCATCAACACGCTCTTTCTAGTTAATGGAATGTATGTAGGTAATTAGCTGATATACGCATACAGGACACACGCATTAAAAAGGAGAGTAAAAAGCGTGTAGATCTGAAAAGGAATCTTGGAAGAGAAAGAACACACATTTTCTCACATTTTTCAAACATGCTCATTACAAGATATTTTTTGGTTTGTGGAGAAGAGATGCGATAAAATTGAATGTGGTCCACTCTGTCATGCTTGGTCAAGATGTAAAAAAGAGTGTTGATAAACTTTCTTCCCTGTGTGCGAAAGGGATGAGGAATTATAGTATGAAGTAGCTTGAAACGGGGAAATAGCAGAAATTCGTTGATTTTTTTCTCATATAATATGCGCATAGCGTTTGTATACTTAGTATAACTAACATCCGTGTAAAGAGGACAAGATAAGCTTGCATTTTTGTTGTAAAGTACAAATATGGGAACGTGAAGGAACTCAGAAAGGATGCAATTAGCGGATGTGTTTTGTTTTTTCAATATGACTCGCAAGTCCGTAATAGTAACGAGAGTGTGTTTACATGTGTGAACAATAATCATAATCATAACTTTGTGCTCATGACCATAAATTGTAAATTGTTCTCGTTTGCTGTGCATTTGTTTTCTGTTTGCTGCTGAGTGGTTAATGAGCATTGGAATTTTGATGGTTGATTTTTCCAAGACTGGTAATAACTTGTAATAATGTTATTTGTCATTGTTTTCTTCACAGGGATTTGGTTCCGATCTTAAGTGGTTTGGAGTACAACACCTGGTTCAAGTCAGTACGTTTAAGTCATGTAAAACTGTCCCATGAAGCGATTGATCGGCTTCTCCACGTTGTTCGCAAGTCGCTGACCATTGAGGAACTCCACATGGAAAACATTGGAGCTAGAACGTGAGAAATTTTTTGTTTACACTGAAACATGAATGAATGCAATTTTGTGTGGATTTTAAAGCCGATAGAGGATGCTGGATTGTTGGGATGCTGTGTAGAATGAGTAGATTCAATCGTCTCCCGACAGTGAAGTAAGGAAATTTTGTCGTTGTCGATTGTGTCTGTCACAAATCAAATATAGGTATTTTTCTAGAAGGAATAAATTGTCAAGTCGAACGAATCATTAGTAGATCACTTATCAGTTAGAATGATACTGTTATATATATCAAAGAACATTGTAAATTCGACGTATCCATTCCGTGAATGTCCACGTCAGGTAGCTGTAAATGACTCGCGTTATTTGTTTCATGCCAAAAAGTGTCAGATTTAAAGGTGAGAGTGTGCAATTGACGTTTGCCCTTATTGACTTTCTCAAGTACTGCCTTACACTGGGTTTTTAGCATTTGTTTGAATTTGTGGGTCACTTCACGCAGACTCCTTTCTGACCGTCACATCAACATCATACACCAAACGAGGCTCAGTTCAACAATTTGAGTCATCAATCATCCATATTTTATTGCATTTTAGGATGAAAAGGAAAAGCTCGTTGTAAATCTGCGATATGGTATAAGATTTTGAGCGATTTACATTTTAAATACATACGATGAATGTGTGGCTCGCTTCAGGGTGGCTTCCTTACACGAATTGAACTTTCATTGGGCATGAGGAATATATTAACATAATGATGATCCGCTGTCTGGTATGAAGAGCAAAACTATTTTTACTCAATTACAGAGTTTACCTGCGTTTGCCCTTTTGTTGGGAAGTATTACTGTTATGATAGCTAATTACATGTAACATCTTCTTCATGATCAAGTCATGCTCTACTTTTTATCTACGTTCGCGTTTCTCATCTCTCTCACTTTACTCCTACCCTTTTTCTTTCTCTTTCAGTTGTACCCATTACATTACTCACTTTGGGCTTTAAGTAGTTGTAGACACATGCAGCGTTTTTATTGTTCACTTACCCTTTCCCAATTACTCACCTTCGTAACTCACTTTGAGAGCACAACGGCGAGTCTTGATGCTTTTTAAATCACTCTTGTGTGCAGACGAAAACAAGCTTGGTACACACACACAGGTTTATATTTATGCGAGTGTGTATTTAGAGGGCTCGCTTTTGTTTGAGATGAATGTGAAGATAGGGTAATCAAATTGGATTATTTAAAAAAGCCATTTTGTGCATCTAAACAGTTTGAAGTTTGT
>JAHZMW010003057.1:0-15490 GCA_027743745.1 Alloscopus bannaensis
GCTCACTCTGAATTACTTGATGAAGATGGCATTAGAGAAGGTAACATTTCGTGACAAGAGTGGAAAACTAAGTTTGTGCTCTAATGTTGGAAACCTCACATGAACACGATTGTGGTGGGTTTATGCAAATGAGTTGAACAAAATCTTCAACTTTTTAGATTGCCTTCCTGCCATTTGGATACCTCATTGATGCCTACCGCTGGCAACTCTTTGACGGAACTATTCCGAGAGACAACTTTACCTATGGTTGGCTGAAGATTAGGTTAGCGCAATTAATTAGTAGTACCACATTCACTCTGGAGATTCAGAGCATTTTGGAAAGTGGGTGGTAAAACTCGTATTGTCAATGATTGAAGCAATGTAATACTTTTCACTTTAGGAACGAAGTCCAAGGTCTGATTCCGCCCGTTATCCGAACAGAAAATGACTTCGATCCTGGCTGCAAGTACCACGTTCCAGGTGTGTTGATGTGGTTATCAATGAGGGCGTCTCATTAGTTTTCGCATTTCGTGCGCAATTATGCAAATCCCATTTACGACTTTTACAATGACAATGGTGTTTTGTATTGTAGGAAACACTCCGTACATCCGATACTTTGTGAGTTTCATTGTCCAATTCCAAATTCACAAAGCGCTCTGCATCGCTGCCGGAGAGTACGCGCCTGGAGATCCAGAGAAGACCTTTGCACAACTGCGATATTGACTCGAATCCAGAAGCCGGAGCGATCATGGAGTAATGTGAAGTTATTTAGCGAAAACAAAAACACTCAAATCTGATGTACTCCAGGTTTTTTTATACTCCTTTTTCTACTCTCTCTAGGGAACTGTTAGTGGCTGGAGCGTCAGCGAATTGGCAAGATATTTTGGAAAAGGCTACCGGGAGCAGGGAGATGGACGCTTCAGCGATCAAAGAGTATTTCGCACCGTTGGTCGCTTACCTTGATGAGCAACAGGCTCAGTTCAATTATCCAGTTACTTGGAGGAATGATGCTTGGATGGAGAGGTATAGCCGGGAGTAAAATTTTTAAAGGACATGGCCTAGTCGAAGCGTGAACACATCAGACATTTCAGGCTGTGATTTTCATTTAAAATATTACGGTATTTATTCACAAAGTATAATCCGTGTGTTATATACAACTTCTCGAAGCCAAAACAGTTGATTGTGCATAGCCTGTTTATCCAGTTTTAGGTAATACACACAACACAACACATTGTGTTATAACTTTGTATCAGCGTAATAAATTCAAATAAAAAACTTAGAAAGAGCACCATTTGAAAAAATAACTGAACCTTTTCAAAATGTAAAAATTTGATTTCATAACTGATTCCACTTTTGATTGTCACAAATATCAATATAGCATACTTGGTATGTACTCTCTGAATCTTTGCTTTCGGATCATTGTAAAAAACTATCGTATTCAGTAGAGATTTTGTAGCACCCTTGTTTCACACTTGGAGCACCTCGACTGATTTTTATGAATTATTTAAACTGTAAGCATATTTAACAGGGTAGACTTACTTAAAGGGTTTACATAAGCAAAACGAAAGCGGTATTTCATCACCTTTAACATTTAGGGAAACAGTCACAATCTTTTACCCTTTCTCAACAGTACAAATGTGTCTGCTTTCTCCACTTTCTTTGGGAGTGACAGTGACACATTCCAAGTCTCACTCTTGTGCATCAAGATGAAGCGTTTTCCATTTGCCACACAATCCCTCAAAAAACAACTATGATGCCGACGATGATTGCCCACTTGTTACTCTGGTGGTCCGGTGGTGCCGACCTCCGGGAACAATAGCCTGACTTTTCATGAAACTAGTAATCTGCTCAGGGATCTCCGCTAATACTTCCTGAGCTAACCGGATCTTGGCCACCTTGCCCGTACTCTCGTAGCCACTGCACCACTGAACCGTTTCCGGATTTATGTTCGCCATCCACGTGTACTACCTGCATAAAAAATGAAGTAATTTATGGCCCTTTTTTATCACAAAGGTTCAGCTGAAGCTTAGGCTTTTTTTGGCGAAAATTTATGGAGAAAGTGAACGTGAGATCTTCGCATTATTGTTTTATGACGCACACCATGAAAGTAATACGAAGTGTACCTCTTTTGTTTGAGGCATGTCTGTGATGATCCCATCTGTGATGATGACCAACACATAATAATGTTTTCCATCCATATGCTTCCTCGCGAGGTTCGCCACGTCTCTGACCGCTGGGGCAAAGTTCCTGGGGGTCGGCGAAAAGAGAAAGGAGTTGTTATTATCTCTTTATTTCCGTTCAAAATGAACTCATATGTGTCCCCTTTCAATTATAGTTCATCAAGTAATTTCAGAGAGAAAGTGTCTACTTTCCAATATTCTGTATCTGAAAATCCTTTTTTTTCATGGAGTGCGAGGGAGAAAGGAGTGAATCGAAATGACTTTTTTTCTCTTTATCTCTGAAAAGCCGTAAAGCTCTCAGAGGACAAGTTAATATATCTAAATGGAAAGAAATAATCCTTTCACATTACTTACGTTGGTCCATAAAGCTGAATCTGACGAATGCAATTCCTGAAAATAATACAGAAAAAAAGGGGATCCATTCAGATGTTCAATTGCCCATGGCACGGCATTAAGACACACTCGGTTCGTGGCATTGAGGCCGTAAGAGTATTACAGTGAGGGAAATTCGAGAAAGAAAATGACATCATAAAATGGCTTCGGAGAAAGTAGTACATTATAAAAAAAACAATGCTTTCTCCTTATACATATGCATGTAGATACAAATGTGGAGAAAGTGAGTGGAATATTAATAGTTGTACAAGTCAACGTGAAACGTTAATGGCTGCATCTTGCTAACCTGTAGGCCTCCATCACGCCTTCAATCCCGTTGCAAAAAGGATTGTCTGTTAAGGTGACAGGAAAGTTGTGTTTCACTTCTCCAGACGGAGGAACTCTCGCTCCGAATCCGTAGACTGGGAATGTTTTCCCTTTGTCGTAGTCCTGTATTATCTCTCCCACAGCTTGGATGGCTTGCTCGTATGGATTTGGTCGGGATCCAGATGCGGAGAAATGGTGGAGCGAGTTTGGGTCTGTAGGATCGCCATTACCTAAAAAAAAAGAGAAAGTCAGGTATGCATCACACTTTCACCGCGGCACACACGTCCTCAAACTGCGGCATTCCACACGCACTACCACTCTTGAGTTTTCTCAAGGTGAAGGGAAAGTGCACATGTGGAAAATCGGTAAGGATGTGTTTAAGGCTTTCTCTACCTATAAAAATGGGAGAAATGCTTTCTCTAGTTTCTAATTGGGAATGCTAGGATGAGGATCGTATGCATTATTCAGGAGCGGCTTTTGTGTTTCGACATATGCTTCTAAATGACTTGAGAAGCAGGTTGATTTAATGCGTAACATCTCATTTGATTCAACACTGGAGAGAAAGCGAGTCTCATAATTATTCCGAGTAAGTGGATTTCCACAACTGGATCTCATTCATTGTTAGTGGTTCACACTTGAAAAAACTCGGAATGAACCACCGAAAGGATTTGTTCATTTACACACGAAATCATGAAGAAAAAGGCAGATTTAACTGGAACAATGCAGTTTTAGCATTGGAGAAAGTTCTTACTTGCAGTGAAGTCAATGGCGAAGCAGCAGTGGATTTGGGTGCCTCCAGAAATGTACTCCATGAACGTGTACACCGGCACGATCATCACTTGAGTGAATTTGAGGGTTGCAGGTTTTTCCTGAAATATTTCGGCATCGTCAATTAGTATTTTTATGTTTAAAACCCTATATAAATGTAATCAGGCATGCATCAGGCGCCAATGGTTGGGTATTGATGTTTTACAGTGTAAAAATGTAAAAAATTAAAAATATTACTTCATGAATGCTAAAGGCGTAAGGTGTGCCCCTAAATTATTGTTAGTTAAACAGAGAACGACGAGGTAACAAATTTTCCCAATTTGCTGCTGAATTGTACAATAGGAAAAGGTTGTACAAGTCTTGAGCACTTTGCATAAACGATGCAATAATTAATGACAGGCCTAGGCAATCATATCAGGGAGCAGTCTCTGTGAATGTAATTTCCAGAACTGCGGAGATGATGTAGAGACTGTCACCAATTTGCCACAGTATGTCATTACAACTGGAATTGGTATTCCAGCCTAGTTCTCCGAGAGAGTATTTACGTCACAGTTTTCACCTTGCTGCTCCCGGCCGCAGAAAGACATTTCATTTTTCATTTGTAAATCCCGAAAATGTGAAAATGTCGACTTGATCAATTTTTCATTTTCCTTCGTCATGAGTTCCTCCCTCGAGACCCATAACAGGATCCTACTTTACGTACTTATCATTTGCCCAGTCATTCTTCAGAGGGAAAACAGGGGAAACACTGTTTCCTGTTTGCTACACAAAATTTAGCTCTCAGGAAAATACTTTCACGTATTGTACGTGTATACTTTCACCGAATGAGTGTCGCCCCTCCAGGGCACTTTTCTCATGCGCAAAAAAATAACAAAGTGGAACGGTTCGTACACTTTAAAATGGACGTATTTTTCGCCAAAGGGCTGCTAATGTGTCTTTTTCCCTTCCACCACCTGCAACAAATATTGCTGTTGTGCCACAAACTTGAGAGGGAATTACTAGACTTTTTGCGGTATTAACCTTCGACGCCAAAGAGGTCTGGAAGTAACAAGTCACGACAGATCGGGATTTACACTTTTCACTTTCACCAAAGTAATGCGAATAAGTAATTGGCATGATCCCAGGTGCTCCTGAGATATTTGAGAGTAACACAGTTGTAAGAGAAAAAAACGCTTCGTAAGTGTCAGAGGAAATTTACGTCTCCTAATCTCAAGTGTGCTTCGTTCCACTTTTGTTGTATAAATGTTGTACACAAATATATACAGATTTTTTTCTTAGATGAAAAACCTAATGTGTATAAGAGGTAGAGTTTTCTTCCCTTCATTTTCATACGAAATGAACACCCAGAGCACTTTTCCAGAGTCTTGAGACTCGGAGAAAGCAAGGCCAAGGATTATAAGGATGTACGTAACCTACCAGAAGACGTGACAGTACTTGGGGAAAGCACCTTTGATTTCACAGAGGAACCACGATCTCAAAAGTTGAGCAGAATTACAATGTACATTCGAAGTCATATGGAAGCATCAAAGGCGTACAGAAGATGATCCTTCTCAAATTTACTCCTTTTATTATTTTGCATCCAGCTTAGGTAAAAGCTTGTAGAAAGTTCACCGTTTTTTTTGCTGGTGTTGTGCCACTTCATCACAACTTTCTCCAGCACGAGAGATGTAGGTTTAGAAAAGGCACAGCAACGTCATCATAATGTAGTGTATCCACAAAACGTGAGGTTCACGGCCATTCTTGTGAGGATTGCATTGATGCGAGAAATCTTTTGTGGAATCCGCACACGGTTTTTGCCTTTCACTCCAGCTCCTTCCGCTTACATCCTTTACAAGTGTGCTTCACACCACGATTTTCGGAGCATACCAAGAGGCTTTCACAATTTTGCAAATATAGAGCTTTTCTCTCAAAAGCGTTTCTGTAGAGTTGCTTTTAACTCGATTGCTGCTCTTGCAAATGTGCTTCGGTGCTCATTCAAGTAAATATGGAGTGTGAGATGATTTCGTATGGATCTCGAAACGTGTGAGGATGTTGCCAATTTTTTTTGTTACGTGAGAGAATATTATGTGTAATACTAAATTGTGCTAATAAAGCTGTAGTGAAATGTATATAAGGTCTATGCTTTCTTTTGAATGGTGAGTACGTGAGCAGAAAAAAGGGTTACACTGACCAGTCCATTTTTTCCAGTTAGTTTGACCCCTTCGCCACCAGTGAGGGCGACCATTTTGTTGACGGTTGTGGAAAACATCCCGAGACTTCGGTGGTAGCCATTGATGCCCACTTGGAAAGCAGTGAATTGGAGGGTTCTATCTTTGTCGCCATTACACAGTGTCCTCAATGGGATGGTGGCAGGTCGCCAAATCGGGCTTTTCCCTAGTGGTCGAATCAAATCGGAGAATTGTCAAAATGATAAAATGTCAAGTAATTTCATGTCAGATACAAAATCCAATCTCAAAAAAGATTACAAGCTTAAACTGAACATTTTTTTGTATTATGGCAGAAAAAAAGGTTTTTATACAGTCTACCCAAAATTAATCATTATTGAATTTTAAAGAATCAGTATTAATTGGCGTTCAAAATTACATCATGTCATGTTCACTCAACCTTTTAACCAAACGTGATTTAATCAACTCTAATTCAATAAAAAAATCATAAACCTTCCTCGTAGCAAAAATGAAACGAAACGGAATAAAAAATTCAATGAGGAATGAACCAATCACTACACTTGCCTGGACTCGCTTCACTTCGGTAGACTACCGTGTAACTCCCAGCCTCCGTGGCTTTCGAAAGGACGAAAAAGATTTTTGGGGGAAACATACAAAAATTTACTTTCCCCATCGCGAACCCTTGCAACTTCAGAGTAACCTACATTGAAGAAAGACAAACAAAATGGCCGAGGTCAATACAAACAAACCTTAAATAATTCATCATCACTCAAACTCTGCTATTTCAGTTGGATCCTTTTCAGCGGAAACTGTTCTGTCTTCACGCTGTCCTAACTCATAACTATTTACGTTAAAAGGACATGCTCAAAGATATTCGCAAACAATCTCTCCAATTTATCGAAAATAATATTCCGTGGATGCGTTCTCCGTTTTGAAAAGAGCATCCATCATTTACTTTCCCCTAAAATTGGTATTCCAGTCTCATTCATTAAATTGAAACGATATATTGGCCGCTTTTTGGAAGATGATACTCGAAAAAAATGATACATTTACTTTTCCCGAGTTTTGGACTCCATTTCCGATAGCATTTCCTCACATTTGTAGCACTACTTTTCAGACCGTAGAAGGACTCAAGTCAAGGTCACAAGTACAACTTTCTCTTTGTTTCTTTTGTCATCTCAGTCCATTTCTAGGCTTTCACAGTGGTTCTCTCGTAGCCCATCATTTTTCTCCAGTGTTCAGCATTTTTTTTCGACCTTTCCTTCCAGAAAAATGTCTACCTCATTTGGATTCAACTCTCATCATTTTTCCCTCTCTATTTTCCCCACTCATATTTTTTTCTGGCAAAAAAAACCGAATATTTTTTCGATGAGAGGATCTATCTTACATTTGGAAAACATGTAGACTACTTCCTCACTTTCTCTCGATTTTCTCTGGATTTTCATCTTAATTTTCATTCTCCCGTTTTTCTAAGCTTGTTCACAATGTGAAAGTGACATTACGCTTTCTTTATGCTTCGAGACACACAAGGCTCTTATGATAACCTGTCGACTCCCAATAAAATGGAGATCTCTCAAAAAGTTTATCTGAGCGTGTGCACACGGTGCTTTCACTCGAGAGTTTGTGACACAGAGGGATGACTTAAAATGGGAAAATCCTGAAATATCATTTCCGTCAAAATAAACTCCTTTCAATAGAGATTTTTAGCTGATCGTTTTGCATCACTTATGAAATTCGCGATTTGCATCTATAGACGTAACGTTTTGTGTGAAAAGGATTTTTGTTGAAAAATCCGCACATTTTCTGAATGCCGTCTAAAAAAAACGTTAGATCCAGTGTGTTCATTATATTTCAGCTTTTTGTACATCTATCAGCATTATCTGGCCTGTATCCATCATCCTGTCTTCTGTCATGTTTCGGAATGAACACGGAGCCAGAAAATTAATCATTTCTCCTGTTTGTATTCGTGTCGACAGATCGGAATGCAAATGTTTGCTGTCTCCAGTTCATCAAGAGAAAATGGGATTCGTGGTGAAATATTTGAGGGAGGCTTGTTCCGGATGTTTACAACAAATCTCATAACTTTCTTTTTTATACATTCCTAAAGATTCTCAAAAAATCCATAAATTGGGGTAATGTGCAACATATGCTAGTGATTTACAGGGAAATATTCCCCAAAAAAATTCTGTTGTAATACTTACCTCCTCTTTAAACTGGACAAGCTCCTCCGCCAAGAGGATAATGGTTCCTTTCGAGATCTTCGCATTTTTCGGCAAAATCGGATAGTATTTACTCTTGTTCTGAAGGAGCGGAAGAGGGAGACCTTTGTACCCCGCAGCGACGACTTGGGCAAGCGTGCATTCGGCATATCCAAGAAAGTCATGATCCTCCAAATTCGCTGACGGCTTGTCAATATCGTACAACTCAAACCGGAGTGGTTGCTCAATCTCGAATCTGTAGTCCAACGTTACCTACATACAAATGGATTATTACAAATCGTTGGATTGTACTCGAAACTCAAGGAGAAAGTGGCCGTGATGTGGGCTTTCTCCGCTAGAAATTCTCATTCCGATCATGTGCGTCAGAACTTGACTCAAAGTATCTGAGATCTTTGGTAATCAGTCAAAGGAGAATGTTTTACTTTGTCATCTTCAAAGCTTTCTCCTCAAAGACAAGATTGAGCAGTATAACAGAGCTTGTACTTTTTTATTGTAGAAAAAAAGGCTCCACACAAGTGCACCATAATTTATCGACTCGTTTTCAGAATACCAAATTATTGAGTCGACAACAAAACAGGAAATTCTAGTTGACACGATGCGCTCCCAACTTTGAATACTGAGTCAATACCTATTAAAGTGTAAAGTAGTGGTTTTTTTAGGTAAAATGGTAAAATATTGCGGTTTTTTGTTTTGAACAGCATACTCCCCGAAAAACACGTCATTTGCAGTGGTCCGCACAATTTTTCCCAGACTTTCACTTACACGTCCTCCATAATGTGCTCAAAATTTTACTACATCCTCTCATTGTGGAAGAGTGTCCAAATAAAGTACAATGTTTAGGCTGCTTTCCATTTTTTCTCTCTCTATTTTCACAAGCGGAAAACGGAAGGGAGCCTTTGTTATTTTTACACTCTAGTTTATAACGAGAAACGCGGCGGTGGTTCTGGAAAATGATTTGCTGTCTCCATAGACGGGAGAAAGTCTTTGCAAATGTAGTTTCCATTACGTCCCAAACAGCAGCAGTACTTTCTCTCGCTTCTATTAGAAAAGTTTCAAGCTGACTCCCATCTTCTTTATGAAACACTTGTACCAAATTCCCTTTCCGGATGAACATGCCTTGCCTGCAAAAAAAACCGGAGGGGACAAGAGAGAAAGCGAGGCTGTGCGCGAATTCCTTGTGTACTTACATACATTGATGTGCTTTCACATGTGTCCCTACGTGTGGGCGTCATCTCACCATTATTCTGGTTCAGAGAAAGCGGAGAAAGTGGTTTGAAGCATATAAAAAATGTGTATACATTGCGTCTCGAAGCACATAAAAAAAACGTGGACACCGTGAATGGGCCTGTTCTTATTTGCTTTAATCCCACATCACATCCATATCGTGTTGCTTATCTCCAACTTTTTACTCTCAAAGACTCCAAAAAGGAGGTGAGCTCTTTCTCTTTACTTTCTCTGACATTCACACTTTATCAGCCCGCACACACGTGTATCTTATCGTTCCGCTATCCTCATTCATTTGCNACTCCAAAAAGGAGGTGAGCTCTTTCTCTTTACTTTCTCTGACATTCACACTTTATCAGCCCGCACACACGTGTATCTTATCGTTCCGCTATCCTCATTCATTTGCATTTAACTCTGGCAGTCTTAATATCTCCTTAAATAACTCACTTTTGTCACAAAGTCCGGGTCCAAGCAGTCCCACACTATTTCCGTCCTCACCAACTCGACCCAGTGAGTCATTCCGAGGGGATGGTGATACACGACGCACATCGGGTCCGACCTCGAGAAGACGTCCATATCGAGAAGATTCCTGTAATAAAAAGTTCCCCTTTATTTATCTCACTATTTTTTGACTGACTCCTAAAGCAATACAACATTTTACCAAACTTTCTCCAAAGTGTGAACCCAATTTTAGTAGAGACAAGCTCAAAAGTTATTATTGCTTTCGTCAATGTAAATAGAGCGATACAACACGCTCTTCACACATGGTGCGGGCGTTACAAACTTTTCGGGAGGACATCATGAAAAGAATATGTTTGCTCTCGTATCAACACAGAGCTGTTGTAATGCTTTTATAAAAAGTTTGTAAAGCACTCTCATGAGCGAGTGTATGCTCCTCTATTAGGACTTGTATAGCATTGCTTTTTACCACCTATGAATACTTTATATTACAAGTATGTGTTCAACCTTAGGACGTGTCCGGTGAAATGAGGATTTTTTGTAGAAATTCTAAAACTGTAGCGTATTATTCTGGAGCGTTTGTGCTCTCGTGTTTCTCGCTCAGCACAATGAAATATAAACATGAAACACGTACTGTGAGAACCGTTTTTACCACAGACCATTTTGAGAGAAACTGCTAGGGAATCTTTTTATAAGGCTGGTATTCCAACATTCCAGTTTCAACTTCAGAAACGACTGCGATTCCGTATCTAATGGGACTATACACCATTCCCTCACTAAAAAGAGTTTACCATCAAGAATGGAAATGGAGAAAGGAAAAGGGAAAGGTTCACATTCTAAAGGGCTCTGGAGAGTCGTGGTGAAGTGATGTAACTTTTGAGAGAGCACACAACACACGCAAACAAGAAGTTCCCCAAAGTGATATGTTGATTTCCAGAGGTTCCCTTCACTTATTGGCTAAAGGGAAATTGATAAGTGCATCTCGCAAAATTTTATGTTCATAGCAAAAAAATGGTCGTCGATCCGACGACCTCGTGTTCAACATTTTCACATTTTGTTGAGCTAATAATGCGTGTGAAATGAGAGGCATATGATTGTGTGGTTAATGGTGCTGTATGCAGATTCTAGCTCATCTTCGTTTGAACGTTAAAATTTTCCGAACTCATCATGGACTCCTCTCTGAATGAGTTTACGAGGTTTAACTGCAAGAAAAATGCTTTCCAGTCGATATACTTTATAAGCTTCATTTTTTTCTATGCTCACTGCGGGAACAATGCTCTTAATTGTTATAGAAGTCGTAGTTTTTACTACTGCGTTGTATTTTTCGTTGAACCACAATAAACATTTTTTTTTGTAGTTTTGCAGTCGGCAGCACAGAGGTTTATAACCGCACCGACAAAAGACAAAAAGGCAGAGACTGTACTTGAAAACTCATTTTCACTCGGAAGAGAAATTTTTTATAAGAGTAATGCTGTGGGGAGCTCCCGATGATGAAATCCATTTCCGTTACTCTTTGCGTGATAGCGGCATTCCACAAAAAGTTATCTCAATCCTAACCTCTACACGCTATACACATGGTCATCATGATGTTCTGAATGCAAAAATTTATATGTGCTACAATAAGAATGATATCATGAAAGTTACAGATACAGTGACGCCAGCCATTTTGCATATAGGTTAAACTGTCACGGAGAAACGGAGGAAATGATATTATTGTCTGATATTACACACAAAGTCATTATACACTTTGCTTAGCTTTGCGAGATAGTAAAGTGAGCCGTCATAGAAAATGGTGGTTTTTTGTATGTTTTTACAAGCTAATCACACATGAGAAATTTGAAGCTTCCTCGTCACGTTAAAAATGGAAGGAAGTAATTCCGCGGGTAATAAAAACAGGAATGACGTGGCACGTACCACATTATCATTGGAAAAGGCACATGCATATTACATTTCTAATCTGAAAAATTCCTGGCTTGTGGAGGCAAATTTTTTATAATCAGAGCTCAGCTCGGTTCGCCAATTGAGAATCGGACAATTGAACAATTTTCCAAGCTGGCAACCTGCGATCCCACTTTCACCAGCCAAATCTGGTGTCATTTGTATGCAGACTGGAGATGCGCGTAGACGCCTAGAAAAAAATGTAAAAATTGTGATGTCATCTCTTCAACTGATGTAGCCAGAACTTTCTCCGACTTTCTCCTTTTTTCTGTGGTATACGCGTACCAACGTCATTAAATGGAATACGTACACACTCAGACAGTCTATCTGTGTTGGGAAGGTGAAAGTCGACATTTTCAACAAAACGGGTCTTTCCCCTTACAAGAGAAAGTACTAACAACCTCTGAAAGGATAAAAGCTGCCCGGAGACGCCAACTGCAACAGTTGACTTCATGTACGGAGGGTGAAGTAATGCAATTTACGCTCGAAAAAAGTCAACCAGTGAGTAAAGTAATCCTGGAATAATGAAAATAATCCCACGGAGAAATCCCCTTTTCCTTTCTCTAACGGCCTCACACACACACTCATCGTTTTCATGATAATTCCACTTTATTTCTCCCAACGACCACATGGCCACCACCAAGAAGTTCAGCATCAGCAATGTGAGATTTTTTTAGGAAAAAAGATGAAGATACTGTCTTCAAACTGGAGAAGTAGACACAAAGATGCAATTTTAGATGAAATGAAAAAAAAATCCGAAACTTTCACTGAATGAAATGACACTCACTTGAATTTCGTCACGATCGCTTCTCTGTTCATTTCACTTTTTAAATTTGAAGGCCACCCCAAATGAAGGCATTTACACTCGTGAGCGATACAGATATGAAAAGCTTCTCATTTTTCTACACCATTCATTTATGCCTGGAAAGATCGTTAACTCGCTCAAAGTCATTAAGATTGGCGCAATTTGGGTGGAAAAAAGGCAATTTCATCGGGTGCGTCACAATTCCATTCATTTTCCGCACGACAGCGGAACGGTTCACGTTTTGCTTGTGTAGCGAGTATGTAATCCTTAGAAATGAATCTCCAGTCTAAATGAGAACTTTTTTTCACCATCAATCAAATGGTATTGAAGTGTGTGTAGAACAGAGGAAAATAAATTAAATTCTTTATTTGCTGGCTGAACTCCCAATGTTTTTCGCTGATTCCTTCGATTTTCCACTCTCATCACAATGAAGGTTATAATATGCCAGAACGGGTGGGAGTTATAGCCTCTCAATCATTTATTTTCGACATCCACACTCTTCCTAAACCACTGCTTTCTCTTTTGCTTCACATAGCTACTTTGTGAGCGGACTTTCTCCAGAAATCAAAAGATTCACCAACTCTCCTGCTCCAGATATTCTTGGCATCTGCTACAAAACCTTGAGGCTGGACAAGAACGGAAGGAATTATTAATGCATGATATCTGTCAAAAGGATGTGGGATGCTGGAGTGTGCAAATAGTTCGTTTAGTGCCAACACAGTTTTTGGAGTTTCCAGAGAAGATGACCCGTCACTCATTTGCGTCTGGAAAAGCGATAAACTATTCATACAATCCGTTGTAATACGATTGATACGTTGTCACCAAAGAGGATCTTTGGAAAGCTTGAGACTCCATAAAGACGTGATAACGGGCTTCTTTCATGAGAAATCTCTCTTTAGAAATATTTCAGAGGGATTTCTAAAGCGGACAAGATCAACTCTGGAAACTGAGGCGACTACTGAGGACATCAGCAGATCGTTGAACCGAAATGTTGGGGAAAGATGTAGAAAAAAGCGATAAAATGCTTGTTTATTTACATCCACCCAATCCCCATCCGCCTAGGCTGTTTTCCGCTTTTTATACGTTTTTTAAAGAGGAACAACATAGTTTGGAGAAAGTAGTACAGAAAAAAACAACTTTGTGTTGGTACACGGGTAAAACGACTTTTTTTCAGAGGACTTCCGTATTTTATGCTGACATCCTCGCTTCCTTTTGAATTCGAGAAATGAAGGGAGAAAGTGGTAAACTTTTCTCCGTGTTGTGTGATTTATTTCCATTCATGACTTGAAAAAAGCGGCTATTCGAATTGAATAAATATCCCAGAGGAGAAAGAAGTAGTACTCGCTTTTGAGGAAACAGTTTTTATGGTTCCTTATGCTTTTTTTACATCATCGAATAATAAAAAAAGATGATACAGCAAAAGTAAAAGCTTGGAGAAAGTCAAAATAGGAAAAATGAAGAAACAGGTGTCTGGTGTCAGTTTATGATGAGTTTTCTTCGGTGGGATCGTGTTTCACAGAGAAAACGTGTCAACAACAGTTTCTTTGGGTAGAATGCACAATTTTTATATTTTTGCGTCTTACCTGCACGATATGGAGATCTCCACGGTGGAGGTCGGCTCGACAAAAGCACCTGGTGCAAAGTCACCGTTCATCTTGACGGTTTTCGATTTGATGTGTCAAAATTGTTTCCGCAGGCTTTTCCCCCCGATTTATTTCACCAATAATATCCTTCTTTTCGATTACCTCGGATAACTAGCTCCGACCATCAAAAACTCAGGGGTTGAGTTCTGGAACATTTTTTATGCTAAAAAGAGTCGAACTATTTTTTTGCATAATTCGCCTGGGAAATTTCCTCAAAAGAACAAAGGAGAAAGTGGAACTAATTTTAGATGCAAATTGTCCACACAATCACGGCAGAGCGTCAACACTAATTTCCAACTGTTCAACTTGACAGTTTAAGAAGAAAGGACGTAATAGTATCTTTAGAGAAAGTTTCCCGAATTACTGTCGAAAGGAGCTTTTGTGGCATTTAAAGAGAATATTTTTCTTAGCTACGACAAGGGCTTATTCTCCACACACTCATACTTTTGCATATCAATCCACTTGTGAAAGCAATCAAAAAGTTTTTATGTGTTCCAACTTCTTTATGGGGAACTCACATTAAATCGTTGACGCAACTGTAAACAGAGGAAACTTGGACTCTGTATCTTCCTAACCCACACAAAGTAAGCACATCGTCACATACACATTTATATTATATTATTCTCCTAATTTTCTCCGAAACTTTCTCCCGTTTTATCTGTTTACTCCGTTCACCTCGTTAAAATGAAATGAGAGGCTCCTTTGGAAATGTGCTGGTTTCGGGTTGTATCTCTTACACTTCTTCAGTCAATCAACAAAGACTCTCTCACAATTTATATATTTAAAAAAAATGGGTTTTCAGGAGCACATATCACAAGCTTCGTTGCTGACATCAAATGCACTCGAAGAAGATCGAAGTGAAATCCTTTTATACTCCTTCACTCTCCTGTGATGAGATGACGTGTGTCTGTTTGCGATTCTGCAGCTGCTCCACACAAATCCGTAATTTCAAACGTTCTAATACGTTTCGCTCTTGTGACTCACAGAGAGGACGATGAGTTCTGAGAAAAACTACGCTCACACTATATTGTCATGATGAGCCGACTCAAGAGTGTCTTTTAATAATAACACTCCCGGAATAATTGACGAAGCACGGAAAACGTCGTGTCTATAAATACGCATTTGGTTGTGGGTGGCTGTATTTTCTGCGTTTTGGTTGAGCAGTGATTTCTAAAGAGAGAACTTGTTAAGTATTATGTGCTCACTACATCCACTCTGAGAGCGAAAATATGTATCTAGTTTCTGCGATGTTTATTCTGGGATATTTACGAGGTTGTTGATGTATGGATTGTCCCAAGCTTCCTTCCTAGGGCGATGCTTTGATTGAAAAACAACAGAACAAAGTACGTTTGTTCTGCAACAGTTGTGATGTTGTGTGAGGTTCTCAAAATGAATTCCCGTCATTATAGTG
>JAHZMW010003058.1:0-19785 GCA_027743745.1 Alloscopus bannaensis
AATGCCCACTTCCTTCAACGGTCTCAGCCCTTCAGGCGTAACGAGGTACAACTCAAGTCTCGTATTTTTTGCGAGAATCAAGTTGAGGTCTTTGGAAGATGTGAAGTATCCTGCAAACAATAACAAGAAAAAAACAAAGTCAAAAGTTATGTCTTCCAAATTATGTTGATATAATTTAACACTTCGTTAGAGTACTTTGTAAGGACTGGTACCTGTCACGCAGGCCGTGACAGCCGTTGGTTTGTGCGCTGTCACAACGTAATGGTAACTGGATGCTGACATTGTCACTTTTGAGGCTATTAAAACGCCTGTCAACAACAGTCAAACCCTTTTAGAAAAAGCGAGGCGAAATAGTCAGTCGCTTTCCTGATGACTAAAAACGCAAACGGTGGATGAGGTCAATACACATTGAAGATTATCACTGTTTTACAAACGTTGTCTCCTGTCATGTGTCACCAACGTTGATTGATCGACAATGCTCAATTGTCCTTCACTGGGTACGACACAAATACCACTGTTTGCACCACAATGACTTTCCACCACAAAAACGTCTGCTCAAAAACAAACGACGAGTTGTGAATACACCTGTGAAAGTGGAGTTCATTTGGAGGAAAGACAACAGCGTAATTTTTAGTGTGTCCGGGAAATGCGTTGCTTTCTGAAAACAATTCCCCGAGAAAGGCTTTTTCAGTGTGATACACTGTGCAAGCAAAGAAAGATGCTTTGAACATGAACTCTGTTGTGGAGCCGCAACTCGTCAAGATTTCAATGTCCCAAGTGTTCCCCGTCGCAGTGGGTTCCCAGGTCTCAAGTCGCCCCGAAAATTTTCACACACGCCACCGAACAAAAGTCTCTTTGTGGTGATCATCCCATTTCATTGTTCTCTCATCGTTACAATTTGCGCATTTTTCCATACTCACCTTATCCATATTATGGCTGTTCGTATTAAAACAATTTAAAATTGTCAGCACAAGAGACGTATTCAAAATCATGGAATAATTGCGTAATTAGCAGTATTCAATCCGATGAATGAATTACTATATCCCCAAAGTTTTCCCCTTTTTATTAAATTGCGAAACTTAATTTTACGAAAGTTTTACAACTAATTGTGCTATATGAACACAAACACACTTCGATTACCTTTTATGCTTACAGTGTTACATTACATAATTGGTAATCCCTCTTTCGCCCCCCAAAACACAAGAATGTACATAATATTCTGTACAAATGTATTATACTCTGCAATAAAATACTTAAAAATTACAGTGTCATCATTACTATATTGCATCTTTGGTTTCTTGCGGGCACAACCTCCGACGATTTTACAGAAAATTTAATCGGGAGAGAAATTAAAAGCGACCACAACCTTGAAAGGAATTTTCACAATGTTCATTGTTCCCATGAAAAATTAAGAAATTTTCACAATGGAAAGAAAACCATCACCATGAAGTAAGTTTTAGAACGGAGCAAACGTCATGGTTTGCTCATTAAATCCCACCTCCATAATAGTTGTTAAATTGACAAGAAAAAGTCTGCCCTCGCCCTGAAGTATGACAGTCCGATGGTTTAACCAGATTTAAGCTAATGGTAGGAATACAATATTGTGTAGTTCATAGAAATCCCCAAAAGGACAGCAGAAACCCGTTTACCCTGAAGAAATTAACGTGGAAAAAATTGTGTATAAAAAGTCTCCCGCACGCAAGTGTAGTACCACAAAAATATAGTCTTTTGAAATTTTAGGACAGCAGAAACCCGTTTACCCTGAAGAAATTAACGTGGAAAAAATTGTGTATAAAAAGTCTCCCGCACGCAAGTGTAGTACCACAAAAATATAGTCTTATGAAATTTTTCAATTAGCGATACTGGTACTGGAGTTGAAAGTCCCTCATGTCACTCCCGTAGTGAATTTCCCTCGACTCCGTGACCCTTGACGATCGCTGACACCGGGGTGCGACAAAGTAGTACCCCACGATGACCACCAGCAAAGCGACAAGGATGAAGCCAGTGAGGAAGATAACTAGTCAGTCTACCACCTTCGAAGTCAAGCTCGGTCTGCTGCCCTCCGCCTCTGTCTCCAGCTTCTTGGACTCGCTCAGTGTGGTCACGAGAGAGGGTCCGTTGGCTCGCTCACTGTTGCTTCGCTTGAGGATGTTGTACATGTAGGAGGGCTGCTGACGATAAGGCTGGGCTCCCTGCACTTTGCTGTAGTTCGGGCTGAAGTTGAGTTGCTGTTGAGCGGAAGGAATGCCACCCCAGGTCCACGTGTTTTGAGTTCCCCTTGGCTCTGCCGTCGACGACGGTGAGTACTGCAGTTGGTGTGCAGCAGAGTTGGGCTGTGGACTCGGGTTTACTGGGCTGGAATAAACGATGGACACGCCTGGAGTACCCGAAGAACCACCTCCTTGAACTGGGGTCGCTGGAGTTGTCGTACTACTCACCTGCTGTGCGGTTCCTGGGTTCGCCTCCACCGCGGACGCTACTGGAGACTGCTCTTCGCTGCCTTCGGCAGAGGATGATGAGGAAGGGGTGTCAGTGGCCGACTCAGAAACCGAGGTGGACGTCACCACGGACGATTGGATAAAGTTGGCTTTGTCCGATTCGTCTTCTTGGCTTGCCCCGTTGAAAAGCTGTCTACCCGACTTTGCCCCTCTAAAGGAAGGGGTGGGGAGAAAGGTGGTTCCGGTTCTGCCAATATCCTGGATGACGGCGCCTTGATTGGGTGGATAGGTGGGCTGCTGCTGCTGAATTTGCTGTGGGGTAGCACTGGGGTATTGAACCGCTTGAGGGGAAAACTGACCGGGTTGTCCGAATTGGGGTTGGGTGGGAGGGGGGCTACCGAATTGGGGCTGACCTTGAAACTGAGGCTGTGTGGGGTAGTACTGACCCTGAGCTGGAGGAGGAGTGTATTGGCCTTGTGGCTGAGGTGGGATGAACTGCGTTTGCCCGTGACCTTGTTGTGGGGTGTGCTGAGGGTTAAATTGCGGCTGACCTTGGGGTTGGCCCTGCTGCTGGTAGTTGGGATAAAATTGTGGTGGAGGGGGTTGTTGTTGTTGTGGCTGCTGTGGTTGCTGTTGTGGCGGAAGTTGTGGGAATTGCGGAAATTGATTGGCTGGCAACTTGCCTGTAGCTTGGAGTTGTTGCAAAATTTGTTGCTGCAACTGATAAAACTGCTGCTGTAGATACGCCTGTCTGTCGTTCTGCCCCCGAGGACCCTCTTCAATGGTTGATGACGAGTTCACGGGCATATCATTGTCGCTCTCCGGCATAGCTGGTGGAGGTGGTGGCGTGGTTGTGGTTGTAGTGGAGGAGCCGCTGGAGGAAGCTGTAGTGGTAGACTCATCCCAACCCCAACCGGGTTTCTCGGTTGTAGTAGGATGCTCCCATCCCCATCCTTTGGTGGTTGTTTCCCATCCCCAGCCGTTGGCCGGCTTCGGGGTTGGGTTACCCCACCCACCGCCACTTTCCGGTGGTGGAGGTGGGCCGTAGACTGGCGGTTGGTAGCTATAGGAGTCGTATCTTAACCATGCCGGCACGTTCGGATGCTTGTACCCTTGAAGATAGTAGTCGCTCGCATACCCATCCCCAGAGCTTCCCCATCGTCTCGGTTTTTTATCAAACGACTTTTCCAGCTCCTTGTCATCAATCTTTCTCTTGCTATACCTTCTTCGAGGAAGAAACTCCTTGTTATTGCCCAGCTCGACCAGGACGGATGGCTCTTGGCCGATGTAGCTAACTCTTGGCCTGTCGTCACTCTCCTCGTCCCTTGAGTTAACTCTTCTTCTGCGCAAAGGTCGTCGCCTCACTGGAGAGATTGGTCTCGGAATGAGTTTTGGTTGGTCGATGGGGTCGTACATATAAGCATCATCGTCTACCGCATCAGGCAGAATTTCTCCTGGGTAAAATCCTTGCAGACCTCTTGGTCTAACGTAGGTGCCCTCCCACACTTCCTGTGGAGAAGGAATGCTCCATGGGTCCCTTTCCTGGAATGGGGGTGGGCCTTGTGGCGGGGGTCCATCACGTTGCTCTTGTTGTCCTTGAGGAGATTCACTGATAAGCATCTGGTAAAGTTGCAAAAGTCGCTCATACATTTCCGTGACATTTGCCGTTGGCTGTGGCTGCGGTGGGACCGATTGTTGTTGAGGTGGAGTTGAAAAGGCGATGCTTTGATTGACAGGGTTGATTTGCTGCAAGGGGTAAATGGTTGGGGCAGGTTGAATCACAGCTTGTTGCTGGTACGGTGGTGGTTGTTGTCCGTAGTAATAGTATGGCGGTGGAGTAGTCGTTGTTGTAGACTCACCCCATCCCCATCCAGGCTTCTCCGTGGTTGACTCCCACCCCCAGCCTGATTCGGTGGTAGTGGAATCCCAACCGTTTTTCTCAGTGGTGGTTGTCGTCGTGGATGTGGTGGTCGTGGTGGTGCTGGATGGTTGCCAATCAGTGTGTGATGAGTTGCTCTCGTCCTCTCTGGGTCGAGGAGGGTAGTAGATGGGAGGGAAGTAGCCAATTGGTTGAGTGGGACCTTGTGGTTGCACTCCAGGAGGATACACCACCGCTGTTACCGCTGGCTTTTGAGGCTCGCCTACTCTCTGTTGAAACTGTTGCTGCTGTTGTTGTTGTTGTTGCTGTTGTTGAAAAATTTGTTGAGATGGTTGACCTTGAGGTGGTGGCGCAGGGATTTGTTGATTTGTTTGTGGCTGACTCGGTTGTCCAAAACCCAATGCCTTTCCCTGACGTGCATCCCTCGTCTGATTGGCAAATACTTGTTGCGCCGACGGAAGGCCGAAGCTTCCACCCTGAGGTGGTGGTGGTGCAGGTGTTGCCGCTTGTCCACTCTGAGCTGGGTTGCTTGGTTGTCCGAAGCTGGCAGGTTGTTGTGGTTGACTTCCGGGTTGGCTGGGTTGTCCAAAGCTATTTTTCAGTTCATGGGGCTGACGCTGGCCTGGTTGCGGGGCTTGAGTCGTCTTCTCGCTCTCCCAACCCCAACCATGTCCCTCAGTAGTCCAACCATGAGGTGACTCAGTGGTCCAGCCGTAATGATCATGATGGCCGTAAGGATGTTCGTAGTGCCGATGAAAGTCCTGGTATGTCACGGGTCCTTTCATGTAGTACGGAAGGTTGGGGGCAGGTGGACCCATGTCACGGAGCATCATTGCCCACTCGTGGTACGTCCGAGCACGAGGCAACGGACTGTGAAAGGGGTCATAGGGAGTGTCTTCAAGGTAGTCTTCCTCTCGCTGTTGATATCTCCGATTGCTCACACGAACTTTGCCAGACTTTCCCCTTTTCCTCTTGTTCGGCAGAACGATTGTTGCGTCATCCTCGTCCTCGTCCACGCTCCTGTCCTCGGTTGACGCTGCAATCGCTCTTGGAGCGAACTGACCACAGTTCGTGGCGTTAAGTGCGTTGACAAAGGGCCACGGCAGGTCTCGGCAGCTTCTCTGCATCGTTTCTCGCGAGTCCTCCTCCGCTGTTTCCTGGTTGATTCCATCCTCGTCGAGCAACTCATTCGACCTTGACTCGTCGGCGTCGTTGTCGGAGGATCTTATCGTCTTTCGGACTTTCACCTCGACGTCCGTGTTTTCAGAGGCAGCGGGCACGGGGCGAATAGCGATGCTGATTCTTCGCGACTCTTCGCCAGCTACGGAACAATTACAGAAAATTACATTGCATTATCCATTCAAACTACATATTTCCGTGTAGGTATCTCATTTTTGTTTTCATTGTTTTTACCAAGTCCTCTGTACGCGTCTTTCCCGTCGAGTTGTCGGTCAATGTTTGTCGGGGGCTCAGTCATGTTCTCGACAGTGAAGCCAGGGAATATGAGTCGTGGTTTGAAAGTCGTTGTCTGAGAAGCTGTCGTTGTCAAAAAAGTGTGCGTTCCTTGTGCATTAGTCACTTTCGAACTTGGCGTCAAGTCAAAATTGTGAGCTTCCATGCTCGCATCATCACCACTTTCTTCATCACCACTCCAACCCCAACCACTGCCATGGGCAGAAGGAGGAGTCGTGCTCTGTTTGTCACCCTTGGCACACTCTGCTAAAGCATCCAAGTCGACATTGTCAAGTTTGAGTAAGTCATGTTTACCTTCGCCATTGCCTTTGGTGTTGCCCACTTCGTAGGTGTACTGCGCAGACGGCGACTTGAACACAACCTTCCCAGGCTCGGGACTCGCTTCCCCAGACACTCCAAATGGAAGAGTGCTCACCGTGGCTAGGAGGACGAGCACTCCCACCCACGCCAGTCTTAATTGTTTCATAGCCTTGTACTCACTTCAAACAAATATTTCTCTTTACTTTACATTTAAAATAACTTTTGCGAAGAGTTCCGAGGAATCTTGTCACAGACCAGAGTATCCGAAATTCCGAGGCGGAAGAACACGGGTTATCAAATGGGGACTCTCATTTGACCCCAAATTACGCCTGTATACCGTTTCCACATAAAGATAATAATCGAGAGTTAATCTTCTAAACAAGAATATAAGCCTAGTTTGATGATAAGGCAAATTTAGAGATTTCAAGAAAACGCACAGCTCATGGTCAACCGTTCCTCATGAAGCCTGGACAAAGAGTGCTATGAATTTCCCTTTGTTGCCGAAACGTAATAATCTCGCTGGAATAAACTTCCCGTATAAAACATTTTTTATGAATCAAGCAAAAGTTTTTCCATCGGTTCCAAGTTCCTTGTTAGAATAGGTAAGCATCAACGTTGACCAAGTTCAGAGATAGGTATTTGGTACGATGTTCATAAAAAAGAAGTTAACATTGATGAACAACGTGGTTTTGCACGTCGTTGGTCATCGTTCTTTGTTGTTCAGATATTGCTCCATATCCTCATCATCATCACTCACCCTCTGGAGTAATTATAGTTTTACCTGTATTGCATCACATCACCCTCTTCTCATGTCTACCCAAGAGTTTGGGGAAGAAGGTGTAATAAAAGCGATGATTAAACCGCGTTTTACAACTAAACGAGTTTATATATGCCGTGATGATGATGAGAGGAGGATTACATAATGATTTCTGGTTTCGCAGCCAACATGCTATTATGCAGTGTACCGTGTGCCTAGGCATATCCAGACTCCTAGATAGGGAAACTCTTCACATTTAAAAGACGTAACAGCTCACCTACTACATCCAGTCTTTTAATTAGTCTCTTTGATATGCTGCTGGAAGAATATGGTGACGTAACAGCTTGTGTAGATGCTCCAGTTTCGAGCGTGGTGGCGATATGCTCCGGTGGGCACTCAAGTTAGTGTGAGCAGCAGAGCAAACTGTGTGTGAACGTTGATGATGGGATGATGAGGGTAGCAAAAATAAAAAGTATTTCCGTGAGAACTGTTTTGCACAAAACGACTCCATCGGTACCAAGAGTGGTGATGAGGAGCGAGTCACGGGTCTCTGCACATTCATCTCATCGTCAGCTAACTGTTGTTGGTTCAGTTATAAATTTATAAATATCTACGTGGGAATCACTGTTGACTTCATGCATGCTGTGGAGTCAACCAACAACGCTTTAAACTAAATCTCCGATATGGTGCTTTACCGCGAACTGAACATTTGGCATACGTAACCAAGTTAGAGAATTGCACCAATCGTGACCACAGACTGGCTTTAAAATGGCAATAGGACAAATGGGGGCTCGTCTCTTTCTTATGCTTCACGTCTGGAATAGATCGGTGTAAAAATTGTTGTGCAACTCAAATAGATGAAACTTTGCTGAGCTTCCTGTAATAAAAGCACGTCAAGCATATCGATGAGCTCTACTATTACTCGCCGATTGTCTGCATAAAGAGGAAAAGTTTACCCAAAAATGCAAAAGACTCTTCTCTGGATTCAAGTTTGGAATAGTCGTGTGTCCAAAAGGAATCACATTTTGCATAATTCGAACTTGATGCCTCGCAATTTCTCCTTTTCGCCGTATTGAATATAGAATTGTGGCGGAGTAAAAATGAAAATTCAGAGACGACTTGGAACTGGTAGTATGTAGTTGGTGTAATAATTTCCAAGAAAGAGTGATAATTTACCTGTGTATGATTTTTATTATGTCATGTTGTGAGTAGTTGTGATGCTCAGTCTGTTTTCAAGAAAAAGCTCATCTTCCCATAACAGCACAATCTGCAAAACAACAATTTCGCTTATCTTCCCTATATCGACATCGACCAGTCTCTGGCATCATCATGACCTTGACCACCAATAGCTGAGCAATGGTGTTGTTGTTGCTTCTGTGGGAAATACGTGAACACAAGCTGCTTCTCTTCTTATTGTTGTTCTAGCTTGAAGAAGCTTTGTACTAGCAACTTTCGCGTTTGGAGGAGTTTTGCAAACTTTGACGGAGTATGCTGGTGATGGTACCACCTCACATCATGCATTTCATGTGGAGCAACTCTTCGTTGTACACTTCCGGGTCATGGTCTCGATCTGTGATCGGGTAGTTTTATAATTCCTAATCATTGAAGTAAATACTGCTGCTCTGCCAGTGGAAAAGCGTGATGAATAGATTCGTAACATGTATTACCTGAACCATATGCGTACTTGTGAAATCTTTATGATCTATGATCAAAACACTGCTCATTCTGAAAGTTAAAATGTGAGACAAATGACAAGTGAGAGTAGTCCGTATACCAAAACGCTCTAAATAATCATGCCACCTAAATATGTACGTACATATATGAAAGTTGAAAACTCCAACTTAAAAAGAATAGTCACATAGTCATTTCATTCGGATTTCATCCAGATTCTCTTCTTGACATTTATTTTAATCTACATATTTTTTTACTCTTAAGAGTTCTGATTGCGACACATTGTATTGTCTTTCAGTTGTATATACAGCGTGTACATAACTTTGTTTAAACAAACAAGATAATATTAGCTTTACAACTACAATATCTACAATAAATTTTGCATTTGTATTGGAAAAATTGTACATGCGCGTTGATTGCTTGATATACCGTGTGTAATTGCTGAAAACGTGTCCTAATCTATGCATTCTGGCCAGAGTTGCATTTTTTTCAGGATCAACTACCATTGATTTAAAAGCGTTTCCACGAATTGCTCAAAATTTTCTCGGTTAATGTCATCTTTTTTTCTATAAAAATCCTCTTTCAAGACTGAAGTTTAATTTTTTGTTATTGGACAGTTCATATCATTTCATATTAACATGGGTTCACATCTACAATTTAAAGTTGAATCCGCCGCTACAACAGATAATAATATCGCCGTTGTCAAGAAGGATTCCTGGCGAGCGGTTTCCTCACACAATTTTCGTTTACATCAAATCACGCAACTCATCGCATTTTGTCATCCACACGCGCACACAAAGCCATTCAGTCCACGACGAACGTTTTCACTAAGCTACATGAAGTAATATAACGATACGACGAGTTATTAGTGGCATTATGCGATAATAGTAGTATTTCGTGGGTTTTCAGCATTTTTAAGCAGAACAAGCTTTGTGGATGCAGTGATTTTTGATAGTCTGTCTGTGTGGCTCACTCGTTCTTTTCCTCCTCTCGGAGAGGAGAGTCCCACCTCATGTGGACATCAGGAGTGAAATTCACGATCCTCACGTGTATTGCCTGGAATTTCTCCAGTTTCGGTGGGATAGGGCACAGGCGGTAAGTCACTTCGTCACCCTCTCGTGGCACGTACTCTCCTTCGATACTGTAACCAAAAATGTGAATGTCACATTATTCATTATCATTAAAAGCATTCGCCGAGTTCACGTAAAAGAGACTCGAATAAATAGCCGGCAACTCACTCTGAAATGTGGACAAAGACCTCGTCTTGCACTTCCCTTTCACTGACAATGAAGCCATGCCCTTTTCCACGGCTAAAGTATTTGATGCATCCACGCTCAATCGGGTTCTCCATTGCACGATCGTACCTACACAAATAAAAGGTTTTTAATCAGCCTCAACTAATGTCGTCTCTTTTCATGTACGTCGCTTACGTCGAGTTGGTTCGAGTTCTTTTCGTAATGATTGGAGACGGGATAGGAATTCCAAGGCTCATCGGGGATGTCGCCAACGGGCTACTGCAAGGGGTCCCCTTTCCTCCACGCATGATCGAGATGGGTTCGGTGATGAGGGGCTTTGGATCTCCCCAGTTGAGGCTTGGGAAGTTGGGGTTTGCATCTAGCACTGGCTGAGAGTCAGACGGGTGAGCTATGTCCATCGTTTTGCGGTGAGCCTCCGTGTCCATCTCTCAAACTCTTCTCTAACAATCAATCACACTGAATGGAATTTTTTTCCAATCAAAATGTTTGTCTCTCTGCGGAGGAGTCTCCTTATCAGCTCAGTCTCTTTGTCTGTGTATGGTGGGTCGATGTCACGCAATAACTGCACTGTTTCAATCTGCTCAGCTTATCTTTACATGCCCACTTTTTTGCGCTCAAAAGCAATTGTGCAAACGTCACTTGCTGATAAGAATATTGTGATTGTCCTTACCTCTGGCACCCGCTTTGTGGCCAGGGACAAATGTATTTTCACTGGGAATTTTGAGTCATACACTTGTGCTTCATCCAATGATTTTTCGAAGATGAGTAATAATGGCACGTTTCCCTTCAGGGAAACGCTTTGCATGAAAGGGGTGAAGTTGTTATCATGAAAAGGACTTGGAAATGGACTCCTCTTTTGTCGTCAATGGATAAATTCAAGGTTTCTCTCGTATATGCCAATGCACACTCACCACGTGCTTTTGTGTGTTTCCAAACTGCAAGTTCAGAACAGTGTTTTCACATGGTTCGAAATACTTGTTCTTCGACCTTCAAAAAGTCACATTTATTAGAGGTGTGTGTGGGGCATGTGTTTTTCCTCCTGAAATCTGCGAGACGTAAACAGTCTCATCCTCGTCGCAAAAAAATGTGGCAGGTTGAATAAGAATGGGGTGCGTAGTTGGTTTCATCGTGTTGTTGTTAACCCACTGCTTTACAAGGCCATGATCCAAAAGCTATGTGCGAACATGTAGTTTCGTGTATTTTTTTACTCATACAGCCTCTCGCTGAAGTAACATTTCTCCGTATTTGCTCCAGTTGCTGATTGTACGATGATATATTACGTGATCTTTTTTGTCGATGAGGGTACAAGATGTGAAGTCCATATTACTGATGCACAGCTAAAAAAACACCAAAGATGATGACTCCGTTTAGATGTCTTCTCTTGCCCCAGTCAATCTGAGTTTTGACACTTTTCTCATTCGGTTTGAAGCATCTAAAAAGTTTCATTCAGCTGTCGCTTTCGCCACTATTAAAGGATTATAGACATTAATAAATGTTGGGGTGGAAAAGGTATTTGGAAAGCGAACCCCTTATTCCAACCCCACAAACTATCCCATCGTAATTAATGTAACCAACGAAGGTTTCTTGAGTTGAAGACGTCACCAGTGTTAAAGTTTACAAAATCAATTTTGGAATATTATATAAATTTTATATTTTAACGTTGTAATTGAAGGGTGTGGGCGGCAATAAGATTAGATTTTGTCCTCCGTCTCCTCATTGTAGGAGATTCGTAGAGAAATCAGTTAGCAATGAAATTGTCAAAACAGAAGAACGACTGCAAGTTGAGCTTGTGCCGTCGTTACTTTTACGGTAATTACGAAAGGCTTTTTGTTCCATCTTTGTGGTAACCAATTTGTGCCAAAATGTTGAATTATAAATGATCCACTGCAAATTTCAGTTGGATTTGCCTTCCTCCCCTTCGTCTGGGCCATCAATGCAGTGTGGTTTTTCAAGGAAGCATTTATGGTGGCTCCTTACCCAGAGCAGAAGGATATTAAAAAATGTAATCAGATTTACCAATATTTTAATATTTCCGACTTGCTTGGAATAGTACAAATGCCGTTATTAAATCAATTGCAGATGTGATAAGATCGGGGATAGGAGCGATCCTGTGGGCCGTTGCCCTGATCGCGTGGAATATCGTGTTCCAAACTCATCGCGTCTCGTGGGGAGAAACCGGCGACGATCTCTCGTTTGTGATTCCACAAGGGCGAGCGTAGCTGCTTACAAATGGAGTTCTTCGGTGGGAGCGCTAAATATACCACCTAAATTAAGTATTGTTAATTACTGATATATACCGTCGGCATTTTTCTAATAAATAACGCAATCTAATCCTTTTTCGATTGACTACCAAGAAGTGCAGAATGTGAAGACTAATATTACGCAGTATATTTATTTTATATTTAGTTTGTAACTATAATGCATTTCAAGTTTTTTTTTATACTTGCTCACCATTAGAGTAGAATCTGCGTAGTCGTCAACGCTGTACCACCCCTCTCTTTGATGAATTTTTGTTTTCCGATTAAAAATACATATGTGTGTGCGTTACTAAATAAATGCATAAGATTCGTCACTGACCAACTTTCTGAAAGTTTCCGCTGTTTTCCATGTTGCATCATTTTTTATTTCTTATTCAGGATTCAGTGTTCAGTAGGCAAAAAATATTTTTCAGTCCTCATTTTCCTCCACATTGACATATATAGCATTATGCACTTGTCACAAAGTTATAAAATCCCGTTTAATCACAAATTTTTTCGTGGGAGGTGGAGATTACGGACAAAGACAGTCCTCCTTCTGCTGCGCCTGTCAGTTTTAAATCTAGCATTATAATAATTTGCTCTATGTACACGTTACAAACTACCAAGTCTTTTTCCGCTTATATTTATGCTGATATGATCTCATCTCTATATTCCATAAAATCTAAGAACTCGTTGCGTTAACTGCTAAAAATTATGGACAATATCTATTTGTAATAATTAACTATATTGATTCGCACAATAATAATCTGGTAATGAAGACCGACAGGAGGTTGAGGAGGAGGAACAGTAATCTCTTGCAAAAAGTTCGTAAATATTGGATGTAATAAGGCTCATATTGGTTCATGTGCGCATTACACACTACCCCCCGAAAAATGTACAAAATGGCTATCATACAAAAAATACACAGACAAAACGAAACGCTTGACAATCGGAGAAAGTTTGGCTCGTTTTGTCAGGGTTGAAATCAGCATACAGCAATTGTAATCTATATTAAATGCGATTGTGAAGCGCGATAAGTTAACTGTACCCATAATTTACTAACTATCAGTACACTAGTAAAACATCGTTTCAGGGAGAAAAAAGTCAAACTTTTCAGAAAGGTGTTTTGCATAATTGCTGTTGTAAAAACTATGAAGCACTTAAAATAGCGTAGTCCAGTGATCATCAATAAGGTACATAATATGCACAGTGTAAATTCTGACGAATGACTCGCACAAGGGGGAACCCGGGGTTCATTGTTGACGGTGCTCAGACTTGTGGAACATCTGAATGATGCGTGTGTATCGTCACCTTCAGCCTGGCGGCGTGCCTCGTCTCGAAAAATCTTTTAAACTCGTGAGAAACGAGTCGAATGAGCAACTGCGCCGGAAAAAAACACAAGACACGTGAATTTGAAATCAGACCAAACCAACCTAATAATTATCAGTCATATAGTGTTTAAGAGGCTTACAATGAGGGCAATGACATCTGCGATCATGAGCATGATGAAGACGTACTTCCAGCCCGAATCGTGGCTAATGGCAGCCACCGAGCCGGCTAGTAACGGTCCCACCGCTGCTCCAATGGAACCAGTCCCGTCGATGATGGCGGTGACGGTTGCGAGCGCCCTGGCGTTCCCCATAAGGCAAGGATGTGTCCCCAACTCGGTAGACACGGCGGTTGTAATGAGGGCGTAAGGCCCATTGACAAGGATTCCGACGACCACCAGCAAGATAATGCTTGCCAACAGGCTCTCTGCTCCGTAATTTTGATACACGAGCATCTACAAGTAGCAAATCCGTGTTCAAGCTGCAATTTGTCTATTATTACGGAAATTCCAAAAATGACAATTACCATTGGAATGGCAAAGCAAAGCATGCCAGCGCAGGTGGTGGCAGACATGCCCGAGTAATCTGAGATGACTCCCGCGATGATCCCGCCGATGATCCCTCCCACATCAAACAGGGTGGATAAATATCCACTTTGCGTTGCATTGAACTTTGCTGAAATACAGAAAACCAAAATGAGCGAATGCCAAAAGAGAAATAAAACGTTAGCCATTATCATGATCATTTTGTTGTACTTGAGTTGTTGATGTATCGTGGCAGCCAGTAAAGGAAGGTGTAGCTGACCAGCTTTGCGAAAAAAAGGCACAGGGAGAACTCGACCACTCCAGGAATTTTCAGAGCTTCCGTGAAGCCAACCGCTTTGATCTTGACTTCCGGATCGTAGCGAGTGATCATGGGAGTGTCCTCGCGTGGGTCGTAAATGTCATCAGAGGAGCCCAGAAGCCGGCTTGTGTCGTCACTCCCGTCATCATCGAGAAACGAGCCACTCTGGCCGTACCTCGTCCGTTTTGTAGGACCGCGAATAATTTGCTGACCACTACTACTCCCACTGCCGCTGCTGCCCGAACTCTGATTGAGATCGTGGTTCACATGATTTCGTCCTCCGTCCTCGCCGTGATGGTCGGGAACAGTGCAGTGAACATGTTGCAAGAAATCATGTTTTTTTAATCGCAAGAAATATATTGCGCAATAATGCATCAAACCAGATTGAAAGACCTTTTGAACTTTTGAAGTTTCTGTACCTGACAAACATGCCTGCAGCATAGGCGAAAAGAAATGCAGAGTCGAGGGTTCCAAGGAGGACGTCTGCGTCTTCCCTATCTGTGAATAAATTTAACAAATGTATACTGTTTTGCATCCAGTATGAACGCCGTATTTAATGTCACTGTGCAACGCTTGACTTTCACCTACCAAAGGGAGCCCAGTCACACCAATTGGTATCATTGGTAAGGACGGAAGACGAAGGGGCAGGGAGAAGGGAGCAATTCCTGTTGAGGACATTCTTGACAATACTAATAGGTTTTCTGGACAAGTGGTAGGCTGTGTAACTAAGATAGGTTATCACTAGAATGGAAACCCGGTACCTGTGCGCACAAAAAAAAACGGATCAAGTTTATATGCACATGAACAAAGTTAACTAGATGTAGTTTTCTTTAGGTTTTCAGGTTACCAAAGGTCCCTATTGATACGGTTATTGGGGCACCACCAGTCCGAGCACTTTTGGATAAGGCGAATTCCCCAGGGCAAGTCCCTGCGGTGACGAAACACGCTCCCTCCCGTCCTCACGATGAGTGAAGGGGACCGAGATCTGATGAGGGACTCACTATTATTGTCCATCGTGCCTGTGCCGCCACCATTCATCATGCTGCCGTTTGGAGAGGAAGATGCAGACGAGCCGTTGGACAACGAGTCTTCTCGCACTCCGTAAGCTCTCGCTCTCTGCATCATCTATCCATCAGAGAAGATCACACAACGTATATTCCCAAATCAATCACTGCACACAACTCTGGAATATCAGGAGCAGGATCACGAGGGCTGGCTCTCCGAGAGAGTCGATTAAACATAATATATCACGCAGTTGTAACTATTACCACACACACAGTATGAATTCATGCATAAGCTCTGTTTTATCTGACGCAGACTTCGTCTTTGTACAGTCGTTTATGACTTTCTGGATGAGGGCAACACGTCACGCTATAAAATCCTCTTGACGTTCAATACATAGTCTTGTTTCCCTCTCGCTTATCTTATCACTTATACAGCGAGAGAGAGACGCATAATAACATTAAATAAAGGACAAACATGGGAATGTGTCATCAGCATGATCGAACAGCTAACCTTTTTTATAATAATCATTCTCAATGGAAAGTAATACACAGAGGAGCCTGTGTACTTTTTATGTGCTTCATGACGACTAATGATGACCAATCACCAGAGGCGATTCGATCGACTGGTTTATTAGAGAAAGCCTCTGTGTCTGTGTGGTCAAAGTTATCGTGTACAGTCTCTGCACTCTCTATATATATTGGTTCAGAAATGAGGTTTTGTAGAGAGTGCATAAAATAATAATAATATCAATCAGGAGCAGTACTCGTGGTCCCGTAAGAAAAACGCTAAAAATAATACACACACGCGCGCATGCATATTTAGAGATACCTTTTTGGACTTGAGGAGTTGTGGGATCCAAGTATAAATCTGAACACACACACGCGCGTTGTTCTTGGGAGGAATATTATTCAACTTGGCCACTATTTGCTGGGGAGCGGTTCAAATGTGAAGGGACTGCGTATAGTGCATTGGTTACCCACGACGGTGGAAACCCCCATGATATCCACCTCCCTTTCACACTCTGTGTTGATGGAGTACGTATGAATGACAAAGCGAACCAAGAAAAAGAAAACAACTCCGTTTTAGGCATTTTCATACAGTAGTGAATGTGACTGCTCATTTGTCTGAGCGTGGTCAAGTACGTACCTCACTTGTCAGACTCGATAAGCACTCGGGAAGAAAGAGTTGAGAAAAGGAGGTACGTAGAAAATAAATGTTCTGCACCCGAATCAAAGGTCACTGGCTCCAGAAGAGTTACGTAAAGCCTGCTCTCCGTCCTCCCAAGTCGACGACATCATCATGGATCAATCATCACGACATGGAACTCTGAAGAATTTTAATTGCTTTTTCCATCCGAGACACTGCGAGAATCTACGCGATGACGAGCGAGAGTTTTTAGTGCCTTGATCTTTGGATGATCTTGAATTTTTTTTCTGCACGAGATTTTGAAGCGGAGAAGATGGAAGTCTGCAGGAAAAAATGTGAAAAGCAGAAAAATTAATGTTTTTGTCAAGGTCTTTGTCACTTGTCCAAGATTTCATATAAGCGGACCACCGAGTCTTATTGGGTTTAACGTGGTAGCTAATTACATAATAATTATATAGTAGAAAAACGTATGCACTCCTGTTCTAATGCCACTTTAATGCTGTAAGCTTGTCGCTGGGTGATCTTCTTACAATCTCACAGCGCAAATGAATTGAGTCAACTGTGTGATGATCATAATCTATAGTATTCATGGAAGTTATACAGCACTCTCTCACATAATCTGTGTCACAGATTGATCTTCGTGTCCGTCCAAGGAAAAGGTTTGACAATTTGAATGACATCCAACACCACGCATGCCAAACGTGATGAGCACAACTTCCGGTTTCCTTTCAAAGGCACACTCTCCAGACAACAAGTCAATGTTTTTGAGAAGTGTAACGGCAAATTGTGCGTACACAATTTGGCTCGTCCTTACATAGCTTTTCCTCGTCCCATGTCTATTTTTTATCATAATTAATACTCCCAACGAAAGTATTTGACAGATAATATATTGCTTTACTATTTCAGAGAGCTCTGAATCTGCTAAAGTGATATTAAACAATATTTACGACAACTCTCGCAAGAATTGCGTTCTCCCACATTAAATGTACACTGTGTGTATTTAAATTTAGTAGGTATAAACATTACACGCTTACGCACACACTTTTCCCGTAATACAGTGGAAAAAGTCCCTGACCAAATGACCTACAAAATTAGAAGCTGACAGACAACGGTTCGCATTACAATCCAAAATCCATCTTGTTCACACAAGCCAAGCCTAATGGTTTAGTTTTAGCATAATTTTGCAAAAAATGTTCAAATATGCTCAACAAAATAAGAAAATTAAATGCTCTGTGAACCAGTAAAAATACCATAAAGTTTAGCTGGTGACGTTGCACACCTCATATTGGCAGATCACCTATTAAATCAGGCTTTGCGTGTCACTCCTGTCAGACTTTGGTACACTTTCAGTTTACACAGGTGCACAAACGCATAAAACTTTATGAATTACGTGCTTTTTATGGTGTAAACCTTTAAAAATTATATTCTTACTATTATGGAGCTGCAGTTATTAGCAGCTTCCTCCACGTGTCAGTCGTCCCTCCGCCCTGTCGACGCTCTCCCGACATCCATATTAATATGGAGTCAAGTAAAATTTCCCGGATTTTTGACAAACTCCAGCTTTTCTCTTAAAGTAATCCAATTAAAAATTCGATGACGTGTGTGAGCGATGAGGTTATATTATGGGATGGGAAATCCTCCAAAGAATTTGCTCTTAAATGGGCGTTTAATTTTGAGTGCAACACTACACTAATTTTTGCACACAGTTTTACAATACATTTCCAGTCGAACACGACGGAGAGCTAACAAACGATTAAGAGAGCTCTTGTCTTTCTTGTGGGATGTAATGTAGTAAGCTCTGAATCATTTGGATGCGTGTTTGCTCATAATTCACAAAATAATATCGAGGATTTTTTGTCGAAGGATTCGCTTCACTCAATGCTACATTTGATCTGGCTATCTCCTCTTGTTTTTTGTGAGGAATTTTCCATCCCTCTCTGTGCTCATCTTCATTTTTTAGCATTATTCCACAGCTGAGAGAGGAAGGACTAACTAGGATCATCATGACCATTGTCACGTCACCACTTCAAATCATATCGAGAGGAGATTATCATATAGTATGTACTATATCCGCAGTTCATTCAGGTCTTTTTCACAACAAGGAAATCGCCACAAACATGTACCCCACAATCCCACTGTTTTAGGCATTATCTTATGGTTATTCTTAAGCACACGGAAAACAGAAATATGTACGGCCGCACAGAATACATCATTATTGCATTTGTGTAATACATCCAGTGAAGAAGAGCTACTTGTACCATTTACAATACTCGGTAATTTCGTCATTGCAAGGTTTTCTTCATATGCTCTCCGCAATACTTTCAGGTTCGCTACAAAACAATGCAGAGCTTGCCCTATAAGTTACCCTCTACCCTTCCCTACTGCTCCACATGCAAACTCACGTACTCTCAATCGCACTCAAAAGGCAATGTGCTCTCTTCGTCCTTAAGATTTCTGAACTTCTTGCAAATACAATATTGTCAAGACCAAACGAGCTATATTTGTCTCTAAAATAGACCACCGAAAAAATTGAGCGTTTATTTGTCGGGAGTAGAAGTATTTGGCAGTTTTGTGAGGTAAAACATGTCAGCACCACGAAAACGGATGAAGTGGAGGAAAGGAGTGAATGGTGCTCTCAAAGGCCCATTACAGCAAAACCTTACAGCAAGGTCTACTTCGTGGAGAGCTTCGGAGTCGCAGGAGAGGGCTGGAGGACTGTATGCGTGCGCCATGTGTGGAGATCGCTTTCACCGGTGAGTTTGCTACCGACGCGCATTCTCTTTTTGTAACGCTAATAAAGGTTGTAACAAGTTTAATCGGTACAGAGCGAAAGATTTGGAGGACCACATCGAGTCTCACGACGACGATGAACAATGCAGCATGAACCGATTCTATGACCCGATGTCACCGGAAGGGTTTGAGTATGACGACCCCATGTTCGGTGAAGACCCCCTGGCTTCGGTTGATGAGTCACTTCCAGAGGAGGAATTGAAAGCTTTCAGGAGTAATCTTCCAGACATCATATTTGAAGACATTTTGTCCGACAACACCGAAGACGGTGAGTCCGTTAGTATCAGGAGTACTTCGACAAGATCGGAGGATCGTAATAAGGAATCATCGTCTGCCCCTCGAGCAGTAAAGAGGCGCCCCCAGTCGCAGAAGCCATTGTACAAGTGCATCTCCTGCGCAGCGACTTTCACCTCTGCAGTCCTTCTCAAGAATCATGCCGTCGTACACGCTCTAGACTGCCCGGTGAGTGTTGCAAAAAAAAATTATATGCTGACCATTTTTAAACAATGGAATAATATACATTCAACCTGTACTTTCCAATCCGTAGAAATGTGGTGAAACTTTCCTCATCAAACCAAGCTTGGATCGACACCTTCGAGAAAAGCACTGCCAGGCTGGCGACTCAAAAGACAAGACTGCTCAAAGCTACCCTCAAACTCTTT
>JAHZMW010003059.1:0-57048 GCA_027743745.1 Alloscopus bannaensis
TGCATGACTGAGCTACGATTTTTGAACCGCTGTTATTTTTAACGAGCGTCCTGAACGATTGAAACTAACTAGTTGTTCTTAGAGAAATTGTTGTCGTCGATTGTGCATAATTACTTATTACCTGAGATTGTAAACCTGCTTGTCATTTGCCATACATCCAATCCTAGAGTAGGAGATAAATGGAAAATCTTTGTTGTTTGTTTTTTTTAGTATGAGAGAGTTCACGATAATAAAAATGTGCTCATTTAAACCGACTTTTCAACGATGGGGGATGTGTGACATTTAATTTTCGAATTTCACATGATTCTTGTTAAATCTTTAATTTAACATGATTATTTAGGTAATTTCCCATCCTCTCCCACACAGAAGCTTTCAAAGTTTTAAACGTTTTTTAATCAATTCCCTCGAAGCTGAGTGACAGCGAATGTCAACCTTATTGTGTCATTAGTAAAATGAGCAACACAAAAGGATTCTCGAGTTTCTGTGTCTTTACTCTTTCCAATAGATGCCGAGAGTCAATGAAACATTTGAATGGTAATGTAAGCTACTAAAATTAGCACACATTATGTACTCTGAAACGAAGCGATTTCTATTTTCCCTTTCAGCTTTTCGTCTTCGCTTTTACTCACTCTTTCCCTGTCAATTCATGACAGGCTCTCGAAGGCTCCTTAAGTGTTTGCACAAAAGTGAACACATCGCTGAATTTCTCACCTCAAGCCACGCTGGGCTTGTGAATGGCCTGAATCCCTGAAAGAAACAAAGACATGAAACGTGTAGGCACACACACCAGGAACAATGTGAAGCTGTTAAATGGAAAAAAGTGCTTAGTCAGCGGAAATTGTAGCTTAAAATGATTTTTTTTCACTTATTGTAAAATCATCAAGATGAACCACCACACTATTTTTGAGAGATGGTTTTGACAACAATTGTAAACTTATACATATATGTAAACTATTGCTAAGAATGTAAGATTGGTTTCTTGGCTTTTGGCTAAGCATCCCTTTGTTTTCCTCTGAATTGTCTGAGTATGTCACGGTAGTGGCTCTCTGAAGCGCTGAAATGTTTGCGCGTGTGTAACGGTTGTAGACTGATGACAAAATCAGTTTCAGTTTCGAAGTCAGTGAGACGTTACAATTAGGTAAGAGCTGTGTGATGATGTGAAAACTGTGGCAAGTTTTGGCAATAGCAAAAGTGATTTGGAAAGTTTCAGGTTGTCATACGCATTTCCATATTTTTCATACTTGCTGTTCACCATCATGGCATTTCAGAAGGTCACTTTGAGAGGGATCACGCTCCTCATGGTGCTCCTATGTGAGCCCTCATTTTGTTGGAGGTGGAAAACGCTTGATGCCACAATTCAGGAAGGTAGAGCCCTACAGACTTTAAAAAAATCAGAGTAAAAGGAACATATTTAAGAATTTCCGTTTTTAAATAGTTTGGCCGGAAAACGAATCGCTAAAAATCAAGCGGGCCAGCGCCAGCAACTCTCCCTCCACCCAAAAACAGCCTGGCAGACAAAAGCCAGTATTCCAAGACGATGACGACAGTCTCGTGTTCGAAGGGCACGTTTTCAAATCCAAGGATCTTCCGCCACCTCCAGCGTTCATGGTGGAAAATGCTTGGCGTGGCTCCACCCTCCAACCCACGGAAAAGCCAATGCTTCTCAATAATCTGCCTCGGGTGTACATCTCCTCCGGAAGACTTCCACCAGCGTCAGCACCTGCCTCTCACAAATTTACCGCAGACAACGCCAAAGGTTACGCGAAGGACTCCAAAAAAAGTTATTCGGAGGACCCTGTCGCTGAAATCTCGTCGAGTGATTCGGAACACCATCATGTGTCCAGTTATCCCGTGATGACTTTGGAGGATCTGCATAATGCTGTCGAGCAAGCAGAGCAACTCGAGCAGGACGACCTTCGAGATGCTCCTCATTGCTTCACTCCGACAGATACGCCAGGGAGATGTTTGCCATTCAAGGAGTGCTTCCCAGTCGTCTTCAACGTGGTGGATGGTGACCTCCGGAATCCGGGGCTGGCAAAATTACTCTACCAAGCTTCCGGACCTTGCAATGCGTCCCTAGAGTTGGATTTTGCACTCCGCAAAACGACGAATGAGAAAAAGTTTTTGACTGGTAATTATTAAAAATTAAGTTTAAATGTAATAATTATTTTGCAATTATTGAGAAAATTTCGCCTGTTTTTTCCACAGCGGAATTTTACAATCAAACCATCTGCTGCCCAGGGTTCAAGCACCCTCCGGCCTTGCTCGCGACATACACCAATGACATTCGTAACACTCGCTTGTCCAACGACCCAATCAGTTCCACTACTGAATCCACCTCTACAACCGGAAAGTCGACCTCCACCTCGACTGAATCGGTTTCCCCCAAGTCGAGCCTCAGCAAAGGGAAGAAGCCCATTGCTGCTGAGGAGAGCTCCGTCGAGCTTGAGATTGATGTCTCGTCTTCCACCGTGGATGACGATGTTGATGACGACGATGATGACGAGATTGAGGATTCAGATGCTGTCATTATCGAGACTACCGACATCAAGCAGGAAAATACCACAAAGGGTAACAAAAATGAGGACGAAGACGTTTCCAAAGAGGTGAGGCGAGGAGATCGGGACAAAGTGAAAGAGAGTGGGGTCACCCTTCAATTGAAAAGTAAACCTGCGCCTTTCTCCCTTCCAACTTACCCAAATAGTGGATTCAAGTGCAGAAATCAAGTTTTTGGAATGCCCCGAGGACATTGGCCGTGGATGGTTTGTTTTTTATGGATAAGCTTGCGTGAATATGGTTTCACATTAAATATACACTCTGAAATATGTCTTGCAAATACGTGATTCGTATTTGCAGGTGGCCCTTTTGATAAGCAGTCGACATGTGTGTTCCGGAGCCCTTTTGGATGAGAAACATGTGCTTACAGGTTACACAGCTCAGTATTTTATGATACGTTTGTTTCGATACGCACACATGCTGTTTATATATGATATGGAAAATGGCAAAAATTTACAATTTCAGGAGCTCACTGTGTTGACTCGTGAGAACTTTACAGACATTGTCAGCCTTGCCTCTACGGAAATACTGAGTTGAAAATTGGGATTTGCATTACAAACTATAAAATGCGTGATAATAACACAAAATATTTTATGCTTTGTAGGTTGAATCAAAGCGAAGTTCGAAAACTTCGTATCATTATTGGAGATCGTGTGATGTACTCCTCCGTTGATGGTCCTCACTTTTGGAGGAAAGTGAACAAAATCATAACCCATTCGAACTACAATCAGCGAACATTTGTATGAACCCTTTCACTTTCCTCTTTTGTCAAATTATGCAGTTAAAACTTCAAATTTAATTTCCGAGAATTATTTCAGGCGAGTGACATTGCAATCATTAAGATGAACAGTCCCGTCCCATTTTCTCGCAACGTTCAACCCATTAATCTCCCGAACACAGACTCCACAACTTTGTATAACAGCCTGAGCAAAGCGATTGTCGCCGGTTGGTCTGGAGCTGATATCGGTCAGCATTCATTTGAAGCAAGAACGGAGGTGGAGACGGTGGTAGACTTTTTGGATAAACGAGAATGTCGTGATGTATACCGCGGGTTTGCGCTGAGCGGAGTGGCACAAAACACTTTTTGCACTAAGCCAGCAAATAATACTTGTGTGGTATGAACGAGTATAATTATCAATGATTTCTTTCTTTTTTTATAATAATTTCAACTTCGAAATTAAAATGTGCCTCGTGCTTTGCAGGTTGATTCTGGTGGGCCTTTGGTTGCCCGAGTTCACAATTGCTGGCAGCTCCTGGGCATTATGTCTTGGGGGTTGGGATGTTCACACTTTCCCGAAGTCTACACGGATGTGACTGCTTACACCTTTTGGATTCGAAAGCACACTAATATCCCTTAAATGTATTCTGAAGCGCGTACTCCTTCTCTCTATTATGCACACATTACTACTGCATTCCGTTTTTGTACAGTAAGTTAAAATTGTAGCAAATGCCCCAAAGGATTGTAGTTTATTATATTTTTATGAAATAAAGTTACCTCCAAAACTCCACACAAAATTACAATTTACAAGGGTCGCATTAAGAAAAAAGTTAAAAACGAAACCATTAAATTAATGTTAATTTACAGGTTCAAATCCCCGAAACTCTTCATTTAAGTGGTTTATTTCATGAAGGAAGAAAGACAAAAATACTTTTTTTTACATCCATGGTTCTTTTCCATGTCAAACTTCAATTAGTATTCGCGGTGCTAAAAATGATAAGCTTTGTTCAGCTAGTGTTATCAACAACTCCGGCTACAATTATTTAGTTAAGGGTGGTTTAAAACTTAGATGGGCTTCTTAAATTCAGAAACTCGTCACAAAATCTTTATCCATGTACTTCGATTGCGTCGGAAGGCATCCATCTGGGGCGCCCTGAAACCGAAGCTCCACCCACCTCAAAAATTGTGACTTCGATTTAACCAAGAATTGGTTAAATCGAACTGGTTAATTCATTAAATATAATGGTTGGCTTCACTTCACTGGCTGATTTTATTTAACTTTTTCACAAGCTTCAATTAATTGAACATATTCTCATTAAAATCTGATGGTCAAAGGAATCCTGAAGGCCTCACAAGAAGTCCACGTACGTCCGTCGTTGTTTCATTGTGATATCAAATTTCGTAATCACAAACACCATTCGACTCACAATCACCACGACCCAACTCTGTCCAAAGGACCCAAAAAGTTTGTAAATTAGCTTTTGAAATAAGATAATTGCGGCATAAAGTGATTCAACGTACCGACAACGCGATAAAAAAGAGGATGAGGACGTTAATAATGGAGCTCACAGAGTACGACAGGTTTTGCTCGTAGTTCTTACACTTCCCATCGTGGAGTCGATTTATGTCCTCCACCTCCTCGGGGTCTTCACCCTCCACCCAAGTAATCGAATAAGAGACCTTAAGCTCGACGGGGTAGTAGCACGCAATTCCACTCCCCTGCAAAACATTAAACATTCATTTAGCAAAAAACCCCAAAAAAATCCAAGCTTGTCGAGCATTAAAGGTAACCTTTTCGTCACAACAAGACAAGGGCCACTTTCCCGTGTACGCTGTCGCATTCACTTTCTCCCACTACGAGCCGACTGGAGTAGCCGCAACATCCTAAATACGTTTGCGCCTTGTCGAGGTAAAAGAGTTTGTCCAACTGGGTCCCCTCCAGGCTCAAAAGCCCGTCGTTGTCGTGGCGGAAAAAGTCGTCGAGTCGGTTATGAAGCTGCATTTCCCCCAGCACATAGCTCAGAAGGCAGAGGCAAAGATAGAGTTCGAAAAGGATGAAGGCGCTGATTCTCTAAAGTTCGGAATACATTTTTCAACCTCTTTAATAAAAATTTAGCAGTAAAAATTCCTTTGTGACTCACGACAATTTGGAGCCACCCTTTGAGTCTGGGGTACTGGACCATGTAGATGATGTACACGATGAGGACGAACATGACAAAAATCGCGAGGGGCAAAGCGAGAACGATGCTTTTGAAGCCACCCCCCTTGGAGAAGGAGTTGAGCTCGATAAGCTTGTCAGAACCGTAGAAAATCTCTTCGAGAATGTGATGGCTGTAGACCAGAGTCGGGAGGTGGATCGACATGTAGCACGCCACCGAGGTGAGCATCGAGGCGATCAAGGTAGAGGACAATGAGGTGGAAGTTGACTCTGTCCAAGCTCGCCTCCAACCAAGTCACGCTTTTTTCTGCTTGCGACAACGGCTCCTCCACTTTCTGCGGGACGAGGTCGTCGGAGTAGCGGTGATGTGTGAGGGTTTCCTCAATCGCCTCCTTTTCTTTGCTGCCCATCAGTCGCTGCTTCACAGAGTTGAAGGCGCCTTGAAGGAATTTCATCTTGGTTGGCTCCGGTGGCGCATTACTTGCCCGCTTCTGGCTGTCGTCCCCCGAGTCTTTGGGCTTCGAGGACGCAGTCGGTGGATCCCCTTTGGAACCCGGGGGGTTTAACCCACCTCCTTTGGGAGTTGGACCGGTCTGGTTGATTTGTTCGAGCTGACTGATTGCTTTTTTCACGTTGTCTTTGTGTTTTTCCAAATCCTGCTGGCGACGCGTCGCCTCTGAAATTTTTGTATTTTTTAGAAACGATTTTTAATGATAACACCAAGGCCTGGTTAATCTACCTGCGTTCAACCTCCCATCGTTTGAATTTATCTCCACCGGTGGGATTGCCACCTCCTTGTCAGGTTGCGTGGAGGTAGCCACCGGAGAAACTGGTGGAGGAGGGAGGGAAGGTCTTTTATGATGAGATATGTTCTGGAGCGTCCTCTCCACCCCGGCGAGCTCGTCGATTGTGTTGTTCACGTTTTGCTTGTGACGCTCAATAGACTGGCGTTGGATACCGGGTGGAAGTTCTACACACACAAAACTGAGCTGTTGGTACCAATTTCCTGGAAAACCTCTCTAAAAAGTATCTTTTTGGAAGAAACGAACGCGATGGAAGTGAAGACGAGTATGGACGTTGGTTAACACTGCCCCAGTTTGGAGGTGGTCGCTGCGGAGTGTCTGAAACTGGCATGGTGGCATTACTCTAGTTCGCTCTCACTTTGATTGCTCAAAATAACTCCCGTGGGAGAGCGACAACGTACTTGATCAGCGGGGATGATAAATATAAATCTATTGCATCAACCTCATAACATTTCTCGAGCTTGTTGCTCAACCCTCCTCTAACCGTCTCTGTCAAGAATATCCAGCTTTCTCCTCACGTAACAGTAACAACGACAGGAAGAATAAACGGAATGTAATAATATAAATAAGTGGATGACTAGCGTAATTATTTGTCGTAAGAAAAGGTGACCATGATTGATTGCAGTATTCATCCCCTTTTATGCAGGCTTTCCCTACAATTTGCATTGCATGATTAATCGTGGATTCATGCTTTTAGAATTAAGCTTGCTAGCATTGTATGCATCTTTGTTACATCTTTGTTGCATCTATGACACTTATACTGGCATCAACGAAGAATTGTGTAAGCCGAGTCGATTGCTTTTATAGACAACTTTTCTCAAGGTCACGGCCAATCCAAATGTGACCAAAAATGCATCTCATAAGAGAATCTGTACATATCAGAAACTGTGTATAAAGTCAAGCAGAGCTTAGAGCTATGCTGCCGAGAACAAATGTATTTCAAACATTTCCCATTCATTCTCACATCTTGCAGACAACTTCACTAATCCTGCCTCCTCTCTGCCACGTTTACACAGGCCTGGCTTAACTTAACCCTTTTTACATAGCCAAGTTTACACAGCTGCTGTAAATGATCAGAATAAAAAGATGCATACAAATACTGTGTGCTGCTCATGAATGAAGTTGAGAATTCTAAGTCATCTCAACAGGTACAATATATCACTGCGCTGTATCATGATGTGAAGGAGTAATTTGCACTCAACTTAAAACTCCGGGAATTATTTGCCTCCTTTTTTGCATCACTGACAGAGTTCCATTGTGGACACAGAGATTGGTTTCAATGTACCAGGAAACTGTGGAAATTTGGATTTTGACATAATTCTCCTCGACAATCACTTCCACCTGCGTATTTATATAAAAATCATTCCTGTATCATTACAGTGATAAAAAGAGAACGTTCCAACTTGGAACTTCCAAGTTAGCGTGAAAGTCGCGTATGCAAATATTTGACGGAATCACTTGTTGACATTGTGACAGAAAAGCCTTACTCAAGAGCAATGGGTTTATATGAGTGGAGATAAAAATTTGGTGAAAGTTGGATAGGATATGTCTGCACGAGAGATCAAAGTCGCAGGGAAAGCGGCGAGGTGAGGAATTATTGCCTTACGTTAGTCTCTGCAACTTTCTCCGAAAATTGTATTTTATGCTTTACAGAGTCCGTGGAGCAACGTGGACTCATGACCAAGTGAAAGTCTTGTTTGATGTGTGGACACAGCCTCACATTTACCAGGGACTACTCCATGAAAAGTATGAAAGAAAGTTTGGCTAGTTTTTAAAACGCACAGAAATGAGAGTAGCAATTGGCGTTTTTTCTAATAGAAAGAAGCAGGGTATCTTCAAGGAAATGGCGACCACCTTGGTGCGTCTCGGAGTGGAGAGGACGTGGACGGAGTGTCGGGCGAAAATCAAGAATCTCAAGGCTGACTTTCGGAAAGCGATGGAGAAAAACACGCCCTTCCGCTACTTTGAGCAAATGCGGAAAATCATGAATGTCGATGGCTCTTCTGGGGTTTTAGGGACGCCGTCACCGGCCAGTAGTAGTGCGGGGGGTCACTCCTCTGGAACTCGGGCAGAAGAAGGGTCAGACTTTGAAGACAACGAAATTGTCGAAACTGAGCGGATAACTGAACCTCACGTTTCGACCTCACCAACTTCTTCAAGATCGCCCTCCACATCTTTTCAGTACCACTTCCGGGAAGATCAAGAAAGTGATCCATTCTCCTCCAGGCAACCGCATTCCCACCGTTTTTCGGAAGAGAGAAGCACAATTCCTACGGAGGACTCTAGAAAGCGACCGCTTTCACCGGAGTCCGAGAGCTTTCACTTTGAAAAGATAGATCATCACCGGGACAGTCGCCATGAGGTTGAAGACTCGTCTTCGCGGTCATCAATGGTTATCACTCACGTCGTCAGCAATGTGATTGAACCTGTCACCACTGTGATTATGCCTTCCAGCAGTAAGGGTCTTGAGGGAGAGGAAACCTTGCCTTTGATAACAGATCAAGAGCCAATCCGATTGGAATTTGGTAAAGAGTAATTTAGTGTTCAAAGTTTGCTTTAAGAAATGTTTTGTAACGTTGATTTGTATTTACGCAGTTGTCGACGATGATAACCTGATTCTCCAACCACCTCAATCTCCATCAACTTCTGAGCACCAACCACCGCTCGTTCCACCTCAAGTAGCTCCCCAAAGCTCCGACTGGACTGCGGACATATTTCCAGACTCACCCCCATCCCCAATCTCACCCCATCGCTCGACCAGAGTTCATATCACCCCAACACCTTCCCGAAAACCTGTCCGTCGTCCGTTACTCACCTCAACTCCAATTCGACCACGGCCTGGACTCAAAGTTAAAAGACCACTTCCTCCTTCACCCCCCAAAGATCGGGGCCCCAGCGACAAGTCAAGACATCAAAAAAGGGGCAAGCTTCTAGAGAATTTGAACCGGAGAACGGTGGAAACTATCTCCAACCTGTTGAGCGAGACGAGTCACCACCTCCTCAAAGAGATCCAAGACGCGGAGCAGCGGTTCATTTCTTGGGAGGAGCAGAAGCGAAGTGAGGAGCGGAAGTGGGAGGAGGTCATGTTTGCCAAGCTTATTGGCGCGTTACAACAATCTTCTTCGGTAACTAGTCAACCGGATGCCTCCAAAAGGGAGGAGGATAACCAAAGTGAAGAGGGCGCCGTTACTAGCTTTACGAGTGTCTCGAAGCGTCTCAACGACATGGTCAACGACGAAATCAGGGCGACGGAGGAGACACTTCGTCAGTGGGAGGCGAAAATGCAGCGGCAGGAGGGCCGGCACACGGAGAAGCTTTTTGCAATGATAATCAACGCGATGAAGGTGCCTCCAGCGTCACAGGAGGATGGTGAGGAGTTGTGACACATCGTTTTTAATTATGAAACTTCAATTTTTGTAAATAAACGAAAAACTGATCAATTAAAGTGTACAAAAGTGAAATCTGGACGCTTTTCATAACAGATCGATGTTTTTAGGCTTGGATTAGTGTACATATAGGGGCATTGAGCATTTTGTGATTGGGGAAATATGAGATGACCCCCACAGGGCGGGCTGCTACTCACATTGAGTTCAACATGAGGATTACTTCAGAGAAGAAAAGTGTATTTACAAACAAATAGTTTTCTTCTGGGAGATAATTGTCGTGTGTCGGGTCACTGTTATTAAATTGGTGGTTATTGTCAAGTTGGTGAAAGTTCATTGTCGAGGTGAGCAAGATGAGTGTCAACGGATACAACTTGCTCTTTCGTCGATTGTCATGTGTTTCCAGAGTTTATAAAGGATTTTCTCCAGTCACTCCGGTTTCGTGTGTGACATGCCGACATTTGTCGTCCGGTGGAAGTGACAAGTCTTCGAGTGCAGAGGCGGGGGACGGAGGAGAATTCTTTGATATTATTATTGTTGGCGGTGGACTCGTTGGAACGACACTTGCCGCAGCGTTAGGTAAATTATGTTTGATTTGTAAAAAAATCTGTGACTGTTTTGGATGAATTGTGATTGAAAAGGACTTTTGGATGCAGGTTCATCTGGAAGACTTGCGGAGAAGCGGATGTTACTATTGGAGTCGGCTAGTAAATTCTGGACAAAGCCTCCCGAGACTGTGAAGGAGGGAGAGGATCCCAATTACAGCAATCGGGTGGTAGCCCTGTCTCCAGGATCGAAGGAGTTGTTGACTAAATTGGGAATATGGCAGGGGATTTGGAGATTTCAGACGGTTTCTTCGTTACAGGTACAGACTTGAAGTTGCAAACGAGTAAAGAATAGTTTAATTCAGTTGTACTTGTACTATATCAGTGGAATTGGTTTTGATTTTGATTTTTTTGTATTTAGGTTTGGGATGCGCTTTCAGATGCCAATATTAGCTTCAATTATCCGGATTACTCGTCTCCAGTTTCGTACATTGTTGAAAATCCTGTTTTAGGGCATGCCATTTGTCAGCAGTTAAACGAGGTTTGTTATATGTGTGTTACCCTACTCGACGTTTTATTAATCCGCGTTAAACTACACACAAAATATTATGTAACTGTAAAATGTGTATATTGTATATTGCAGGTTGGAAACGTCACTGTGGAGTTTGGCTCGAAAGTAAAAACGTGCAGTATTCCGGAAGCTCCACGAAACAAAGCGGTTCTCACGTTGGACAATAAACGGGTGTTCAGCACTGATTTGCTGGTAATTGCGAAACCGTCTGTTTAGGTCCTTGTGATTGGTTGTATTTTTTACATGCTTAAACTTTGTTGGTATCTCTCGTTTACAGATTGGAGCCGATGGATTTAACTCTAAAGTTCGATCGTCAATATCTTCCCCGTCTGTTGCCTTCGATTATAACAGGGTTGCTGTTGTAGCTACACTTAAGTTGTGTGAGGTAAATACAAATCGTAGACAGACATATCTGCAGAAGCTTACAAGCAAGGTCACTTTTTACCTTTAACGTGTCGTTTCATTGTGTTAGTCACCCGACAACCGCGTCGCATGGCAGAGATTTCTTCCTAGTGGAGGACCAATTGCTCTACTGCCTGTAAGTCCGCGTACATTTGTATTAAACATAATAAATAATAAATAAATAACATGTTTCAGTAGATATATTCCATTGTTATTATGTATTGCAGCTTGGGTCTAACTTTAGCTCCCTTGTTTGGAGCACAACTGTAGCTCACGCTAAGCAGCTACTTGATATGGATCCTGACGAATTTGTTGATGCAATTAATACGGCTTATGTAAGTCGAATTATTGATTAGTATATACTCTGTTTGTTTGTGCTATTCCGGCAAATTGTAAAAATTTATTTATTACTCGTTTGAAGTGGAGAGAGTATGAGCGGTCGCATTTAGTCAAAACGGCTTGTGAAATAATGGATGGACTCAAGTTGAGGAACAAGGGAGGTCGCATTTATCCGCCTTCTGTGATAGAAGTTGTTGACAAATCACGAGCAAGTTTTCCATTAGGTTTCGGACATTCTGCTTACTATGCTAGTCGGAGAGCTGTTCTGATTGGGTGAGTGGTTTTATATTAGAAACCATGCTCGTCACGTAAATTGTAATATTCATCCACATAGCGCATAGAAATTGGAATTTCGAAGTACAATGAATGAGTTTGATTTAATGAAATTGTTTTTCTGACGATTGTTTTGTAGTGATGCAGCTCATCGAGTGCATCCGTTGGCAGGCCAGGGTCTGAATCTGGGACTGGGCGATATAGAAGTTTTAGAAAAAGTTTTAAGTGAAACAGTCGGCATTGGCGGAGACATAGGTATACAATAAATATTCATGGATTTTATTGTAATCTACCAAAACTACAAAGCGCTCATCAGAATTTTGTATGCTATACGCAGGGAGCTTTGATAATTTACGAGAATACGAGAGCCAAAGACAGCGGCACAACTTGGCCATTCAATTCGGAATTGATTTTCTTCATCGTCTCTACTCCCTCAATGCGGCACCTATTGTAGCTGTAAGGTCAGTTGGATTATCGATGGTTAACTCGTCTGATATCATGAAGGTATTTTTACCCATATTTTCTCTCAACAACTTTTTGAACTTTCGCTAACCGTTGTTTTTTATTATTCAGAAACTCATCATGAATCATGCTGCCGCGTAAACCACTTCAAATAAGCAAGATATGTTACAAGTTAGTCGTATAAGCGCAATCATACATTTTTATTGATATATTCGTGATCACAGATCACAATGAAAAATATTAAACTGTAAAACCCACTTTGACATCGCAGGCTTCATATTAACTGCACATAAACTAATGAAGACGACCGGGTTTTGGAACTGGCAGTTTGATAATTAGTTCATCTATTTAAATGATTCATTCGTAAAATGTTTTACGATTTAATTATGATTTATGAAAGCTCATTGTGTCGTGGTATATTGGTAACGGAATTCAGCAGGCTGAATGCTTGTGCGTGTAGAATACATGACATGTGAAGCATGATAAAGACTTGCAAGCATCATTTCATTGAAACACAAAAAAGGTATTGGCAATCCCATGAATCCCATCCCTTTTCAGCAAGATGACGTGCAAGATGTGTACAATTGGGCTCATGTGTTTACATCGACGACATGATGATGCGCACCTAGAGCATTGCATGCCTTCATCTTTACTAAAGCACTCTGCTGAACTCCTTTCTTTCCAATACATTTTATTTACGGTTCACATGCTCCAGGTTCCAGGTAGGGAATGACGTAGCAAAACCGGAAAATGAGAGTTGTGTGCAGTGAACAAGTGGTAGAAATCTAAAAAGTTTTTAAAGGTTTAGTTTAGGTGGACAAATGACCAGGTCCAAAATGTGGTGCTGCAGATCCAAGATATTAAGTTAACGTTTTCAGTATTAAAAGTTCCTGAGCACAAAGGGTAAGAAGAAAATGTTAAAAGTATTTTAATATATACTCGAAGTTTGTATTATGTAATTGGAATCTAATTTTAATTTACAGATTTTGTAGCAAAGATGAGTTATCCTGCGTTTCAGAAGGTGGGGAAAAAGCTTCTGCCCCCAGCTCTCCTCCAGCACGCGACTGACTCTGTGAACACGCGAAATAAACAGTTTCAAATCCTTCTGGAGCAGCGCAAGTGGCCTGAAGTGGGCTGGGATGATAGAACAATTGAAATTTTTCTCAACGAGTTGGCCGCAATGGACACAAATAACTTTATGACAAAACCCTCCGGCGTTGGGGAGCGAGAGGGTCGGATTTACTCGACGTTAGTGCAACGGCGCTGTTACGGCTTGTCACATGGCGTTGGCCGTTCCGGCGATTTAGCAGAACCGCAACCGAAGGCTGCTGGCTCCAGTCTGATATCCAGTCTTACGAATGATCTCCTACTCGACTTCCTCCAGACAACGATAGGCAAGGAGGTAAAGGAAGCTTGCCTATTCCCTATGGCCACCGGGATGACGATGACCCTTATTCTGCTCACTTTAGCTAAACTGAAGCCTGTCGCAAAGCACGTAATTTGGCTTCGTCACGACCAGAAGTCGGTTTTCAAGTCAATTCTCACCGCAGGCCTCACTCCGGTCATTGTTGACCCCGTTTTGAGAGGGGATCAGTTGGAAACGAACGTGGAGGGGATTGAGAACGCCATCGCTTCTATTGGTCGAGCCAACATTTTATGTGTTATATCTACAACAAGCTGCTTTGCCCCGAGGGCCTGTGATAATCTCAAAAGTCTGCGACAATTTCGCCTAGGATCACGAGCGACACATGGTCAGTGCGAAAGTACAAATTGTTCTCGTCACTTCACCGGAACTGAAGACACTTGTGGCTCTGATGTTATTTACAACGTGGTCAACAACGCTTACGGCGTGCAGAGTCAGCTCATTGTGGGAGAATTGCGAAGGGCACAAAGTCACATTGACCTGTTTATCCAGAGCACGGACAAGAATTTGCTCGTACCTGTTGGAGGCTGTATTGTAGGGAGCCCATTGTTGTCTTCTACGAAGCAGAACAAGAGCTTGTTGACCCTCGTCAGACAAAATTATCCCGGAAGAGCGTCCTCTTATCCGGCGTCCGATGTTTTGATTACTGTGCTCAGCATGGGACGAGCTGGATTTAGGGAGCTGGTGGAGGAACGACAGGAGAATTACCAGTATTTGCAGACGAGGCTGACTGAAGTCGCTGTCAAACAGGGGGAGGTGGTTTTTGAGTTGTCGGGAAATGATATTTCTTTGGGGATGTCGCTGAAAAGCTTGGCCCGTCATCAGGGAAGTGACGCGTTGACCAGTGTGGGAGGAATGCTGTTCAAGAGAAACGTGACGGGAGCACGAGTTGTGTCGACGACAGATGTGAAGGTTATTGACGGTTACACTTTCAAAGGTAAAGTTCTGCAGTAGCACAACCATAAAATGTATTTTTATTTTTGCAATAATTGAATTAATACATCTCCTTTCTTTCAGGTTGGGGTTCTCACCATTCGGATTATCCAGTGCCTTACATTACAGCAGCTGCCGCGATCGGGATGGGCAAGAAAGAAATTGATTACTTTGTAGACAAACTGAACGAGTGTTTGGACATGAGCAAATCCACTGGAAAGATGGCTCAAGTCAAAGTCACAGAAACCAATAACAATGCAGTGTGGTAGTACTAGTGAAAGGTGACTTTTTAAGCATAAAAATGTGTCGTGGGATATTATTGTATTTATTCCTAACTTCTAGTCCAGTGTTGAGTACCATTTTTATTCTCTCTAGTAGTAGTGGTAGCAGTAGATATGATTACTTTGATTTGTGATGCACACTGACAAGAATATTGCATTTTGCTGTGCATCGTGCGAAATTTTGTTAAGCCTGTTTTTACTGTTACATACTGTTACTGTAAAAGTGTTTGAAAAAGTATTTTTTCCTCTCAGTTATGAACAAACGATAATTAAAGTTTTCTCTAAAAAGCATTATTTACAAATCTTGACTCCTTTGGCTCTGTAGATACGTACTTTTATAAATTATGACTCTTTAATACTCTGACAATGCAGGAAAGCACTGATTATTTTAGTTCTGTATTAAGGGTAACCGTAACTTTCCAGTCCATTGCCTCAGAAAGCGATTAATCTCAGTCCTCTAGGGTCGTCACGTCTGCTTTTGTTTGGCCTGTTACCAACAAGAAATGTGTAAAAAAAAATGAACGACTTTACATAGCGTACTTTTAAAATCATCAAAGTACCTGGAAAGCGGCCCTGGCTCGCTCCCGCAAACTCTGCTCTTCTGCGCCAGTATTACGGACCAAGGCAGACAATTGACTGTTGGGGTTCTGGAGCAGCTCGTGAGGATGAGCATATTCCTGGAGAGCAAATAAAATTCATAAAATACCTCAAGTCACTGCTGAATCAGGCCAGTTTTCTGTCGCCGAGGTTTGTATTCGTGCATACCACCCGTTGACCATCAGACATGACGAGAATCCTATCAGACTCGATCACGGTTCCTAGTCTGTGAGCAATCGTGATGACGGTGCAGTTGGCCAGCTCTCTTCGTAGAGTTCTCTGAATGTTTTCGTCCGTTCTACAAGAGAAAATGTAGGACTTCACTAGATGGACATTCTTACCCAAAATAATCATGACATCGAAATTTTATTCGCAACCCACGCAGAGTCAATGTTCGCAGTGGCTTCATCCAAGCAGACAATTCTCCTGTTCAAAATCAGTGCTCGAGCCAGTGACACCAACTGCCTCTCTCCTGTACTGAGATTTGCGCCGTTACTTTCCACCATGAAATCTAGATCTTTGCGAAGTCCAATCTGTGCATACAAAATCAGAATAAAAATGGCTTATCAATTTGCCCCTTTGAAAACTCGCAAATCCCATTTTGTGCTTGCTCACCACTTGCAAAATACTTCTCATCCTCGTCCTACCCTCCTCAGTAACCCCGTTAGCGAGCTCCACTCGAGGATCCAAGTTGAACTCTAAGCTGCCCTTGAAAAGTTTCGGCTCCTGAGGAATGGTCGTGATCTTCTGCCTCAAGTCATGGAGTCCAAGCTTCCCCACGTCAATCCCGTCAATGACCATCTCCCCGAGCCGGAGCTCGGTCATTCGGAAGAGAGCCCAGAAAATCGAGCTCTTCCCCGCCCCCGTTTTTCCGACAATGCCCACCTTCTCCAAGGAGTTGACATTGAACGTGAGGCTCCTCAAGACATCGTGCAACCTGTCGTAGCTGAGGCAAATGTTCGTGAAGTTGAGAGCTCCATACTGAGGCCAGTTTTTGGGAGGCTTCAGTTTCGGTTTGGAGGTGAGCTCGGCTTCCGCAGGAAGCTTGGTGTATTCCAAGGCTCGCTCCACGGAAATCATGAGGTTCTCCACGTTCGCAGACACTTTCATCCCGTACTGCAGCCAAATCGTGAGAGACATTGCGTTGCAAATTGCGAGGCCGACGTTGCCACCGAGGAACGTCATTCCGAGATCTACAATATCAAATACGAATATGACAAACTTAAATATTTCATTCTCTCACAATATAACGGACTTTGAAAAAGCTTTATTTTACAGTTTTGAGCCAACAAAAAGGCAAAAGACACCACAGTCAGGAGTATGGTGGCCAAAACTTCAATCCAAATGTTGAAGCATTGACTAGCCGCCAGTGACGAGATCGTGGCCGACGTGTTATCATCCTGCGATAAAATAGGTATCAGAAATGCAAACATTTTGTACGTTAAACCAAAGCGTGTAAATCATAGAATCATCATAGAATCATACTATGATTTACACGCTTTGGTTAAACAAATGACCCTTTTACCTGCAATGTATCAAATTCATGAGACCAAGCCGCCGTGTCGTTGAAGGCCCTTATTGTCACCAGCCCTGCAAAGGACGCTTGGAGCTGTGTTATCACAGGGCTGCGAGCTTCCAAAAAAGAATAAATGATTTATACTTTCGTCGTAAACTTTACCACTGTAAAAACTTAAACACACAGATTTTACTCACAAGTCCCTTCAATTCTCTTGAGGACCCGAGAGGTGGTCACGTAGTAGCGTCGCAAGTACCACAGCATAAACAGAAAGACAAGCACCGAGCCAAGGGCGATATACCAAATGTACCAGATCGCAATGACGATGAGCAGGATCACCGTGCCCACTTGGAGGAAGATGGTCCACATGTCGAAGAAGGCGAACGGGATGAGCTCATCGATCGTCGCCATGTCCTTCGCGAACCTGTTTGTAATCCTGCCCTCCGGATTCGTGTGGAAAAAGCTGGGCTCCGCCCTCACCACCGAGGTGAGCATCCGCTCGTGAATCCTGGTGCAGATCCGCATGCAGTACTGGAAGAAGGCGACAGCCTTCGCCAAGTTAGTAAAAAATATTATGACTGTCAGAATGATGTAGACGTCCCGGTACATGTCCTGCTCGAGATTGTGGAGGCTCCGGACAAAGGCGTCGTATGAGTTCCAGGACACCGTGGTGGTGTTGGTTTGGTTGTGGGCTCCTTCGAAGCGCTGCTCTTCGGCGTTGGTCCTTTGGAAAATATACGAAGGTTAAAAAAAGACAAAAATTATTATATTTTTAGTGAATGGTGACTTACCACAAGGACAGCCAGTATTCGATGACAGTGGTGAAGACTTGAGCGATAATGAAAATGGCAAAGTACATCCAAAGCTGGAACTGACTGCTTCCGGATTTAAAGTAGTTCCAGTAAATCCCCAGTCCCATGCTTCCCTCCGCCCTTTGCTCCCTGTCATTGTCGACCCCTTCGTCGTCATCGTCTTCGTGATCTACGTCGACCCTGACAGCACTACTGGTTCCGTTTGGAATTTGGTTTACTCCGGTGTCCATAGATCCAGGGAGCAGACTGTCGACGTCCCCTGCGTGAGCACCGTCTCCCAAGCGGGCTTGCACCACGCTTGCCACCTCCTCTGGACGACCTTGTGCCACAATCCGCCCTTCGTCCATGACAATAACGCGATCTGCCTCGTTGAGGTACTGCAGTCGGTGAGTCGCCACGATTCTCAGTTTCCCTTGGAGGAAACCTTTGAAGGCATTCGTAACGAGATCGCGACTCACCCTCGTGTCCAGCGCGGAAAGGGGGTCGTCCAGCAGGTAAATGTCGGCGACGTGGTACAAAGCTCGTGCCAAATTGACTCGGGCCTTCTGTCCCCCCGACAAGAGGACGACTTTGGTCTGGTCTCCTTTTCGAAACCTGCGGATATCGTCGGCGAGACGAGTCGCTTCCAAAACACTGGCGTACCGGTCCTCGTCAACCACGTTGTGGAGCAAAATGTTTGACCGGATGGTGCCCGGGAAGATGTACGCGGTTTGGGACGAGTAGGACAAGGTCCCTTCGACGGTGGCGTGTCCGGTGGAGATGTACAACTCGTTGAGAATGAGGTGGAGGAGGGACGACTTCCCGGAGCCGACTTTCCCCACGATGAAGATGAGTTGGCCTTTGACAGCTTCGAGGGAAATGTTGTGCAACACAGAGTTGCCGCTGGGGTACCACCTGAGGTGGATCGACCAGTATTTATTACAATACGTCAGAAATAAAGATATGTTACTTTTTAAGAATCTTACGATGCCGATGCCCCTTCCAGCGTCACGCTTGGCTCCGCTCGCGCAGATTCGATTTGGTAGCGCACGCTATTCGCAGGCTTCTCATTCAGCAACAAATAAGTCTACAAAAAAATCCTCCAGTTTAATTTGTATCATATAATTTTTTACAAAAAAAAATTCACCTGAATTCTCTGGAGAGACCCCCGAATCTCACCAACCCCTCTGATAGCTCCTGGGAGCATGAACACCATGAAATGGGTGGCAGTATTGTAGACAGCGATCGCGTAAAACACTCGGTCCGCCGTGAGTGGTCCTCCGGACAGGACAAACGCCAAAAACGTGAAGAACGGGACGGCTCGAGACGACGTCAAAAAGATTGACATTTGGAAGGCATGGAGTCGACTTCGCTTTCTCAGTTGCTTCACTTCTGCCCTGTGCTCAAATCAAAATCATTTGTTAATTTCCACTTGATATAAGAGAAAGTGAGAAGGTTTTTGTACGTTTAGTACTTTCTCCTTTCCTGGACAATTTGCTTGAAGATCATCTCCCACGCGTACATCTTCAAGGCGTTGATCGCTCCGATAAGCTCACCCAAAACGCGCATCCGCTCATCAGTCTTGGACCCGATTTGTTGCCTATACTTTGTAGACAAGTTGCCCACCACGTCTGAGAGAGAAAGCAGGACTTTCACTTTTTAATGTATGAGACAATTTAAAAAATATATCCTGGAACTTACACTGGAATGGCATGTAGAGCAGGATGAATCCCACTCCAGCCAAACTGCTCAGCCCAAACTCGGCCCAAAGAAAGCTCATAAACGCAGCGAGCTGGAGGGGCGCAATCAGGATGTACGGGAGTTGCGCCACGTTGTTCTCAATGTAGCTCGCGTCGTTTTGGAGGAGATTGATAATCTGCCCTTGGTCAGTCTCCAGACCTCCAGCGCCTAGTCGAATCATCTGCATAAAAACGCAATATTTTTTAGTAAAGATTGAGTTTCGTAAAAAAAATGACAAGTTTTGAGGTTTTAATAGGTAACCTTGCGCTGAATCAAGGACGCCAGTGCAATTCTGCACCGTTGCCCCAGCCTGCCCATGTAGAAAGCGCAGGGATTGTACGCCAAGGTCAGGAGGAGGGTTGATAAGCACACTCCGGTGGCATAAAGGTACTGTGCCGTCTTGTCTACGGGCTCCTCCACAAATGTTCGGATGAGCATGAGCATAAACCAAGGCTGCACCACTCTGTAGCCCCAAAAGTCGCATCATAATTTTAGTTGGGGCAATTTGTGAACTATAACAAGTAATTTAATTTATATCCTTTTTCACCTGAGGATGCAGTCGTTGAAAATCATGAGAGGCCAAACGAGCAAATACTTCCATCCAAAGGCTGAGAACAGGGCCCGCAACAGGAGCTTGTAACCCTTTCCTGTTGATGGTGGAGGTGGTTGGTTAGGTACGTTCCCATTCGCCTGGAGAAAAACTTCACTTTCAGTCTCCTCGTCAGAGGGTCGCACGTAGCGAGCATTTCCACCGATTTGTTTTGTCCACTCGCTATAATAAATTGAGCACAAAACGAAGATCATTTCCAAATCAAGTTTACATACTTATAAATGATGAACTCACGTTTCCAGCAGGTCTGCATTGTGTCTCGCTTTGTCATGCTGAGGCGCATCCCACAAGTCCTCCGCCTCCAAGGAGCCGTTGCGACCAAAAATGGACCAGAACCAACTGAACAAGAGCTTTGACACGGGGTTCGCTTTGTCCAGCGGGTTCGGCCTTGGGATTCGCGCCTTCCTGTCCATTTCGAATGGACCAAGAAAATAGAAGCTTTCCCCTGTAAATTGAGAACGAACAAAGAAAGTTTTATAAGATTCCAAGAGAGGGTAAAAGTTTCCAGGAATTGATGCCTGTAGTAACAGAGGTGATAAATACAATGCAAACGCGTTGTATACTTTTCGGCTACAATTTCAAGTCGGGAATGAAGCGTGAAATGGAGATTGAAAATTGACGAGAGATTGGCTGAAAGCTCAAATATTTATGCATTTGTTCGAGCTCAGTGTTCGAAAATGTGTCGACACACATATTAGACGGGAGAGAAAGCGCATAACGTTTTTCTACTCTTGATATGATGCAGAATGCAGACAGGCATATATTAATACCTACCTTCTGTCTGACGAAAGCCTTACGATTATCTCTGAACCAGAAGCAGAACTGCCAAAATGATAAAAGTTCGAAAATAATGTGAAAACGTTTCGACAGATCCAAAAATTTCGAATATTTGTACTATTTCCTCCGTAAAACGATGCTGCGGTGTGATTCACACAATTTCCCAGAATCACCACCAAAATTGCCAACGACTTTGCCAGCCGCCCTTCATCATGACGATCGAAATGATCACTGAGAACGTCGACGCAAATGCGAACCTTATTTTGACGATCGAAGTGATCATGAACGTTTGAGACAGGTTAAAATACTTCATACTCTCATCATAAATACATAATACATAATCATGCGCATCTTTCCAACATTGCTTTGTTTCACTTTGGTAGTTGACTTCATTAATTACTGCACCAAATATAGTCATTTTTTTACATGCATAAAAAATATCAAAGTCCAGAGTGCAAACAAAGACAAAGACGTTTCGGCGTACGTGCGAATTTGAGCGAGTGATTCATAGCGAATTTCCAATCTACCTGAAACCACTCAAACTGCTCCAATATTACTGTTAGATTAAGCACATCATTTTTATGACATTCGTCGCCGGTCTAATCGGACGGAGTTGTCGCCAAGTTTTCAAGTAGTCAAATTTTGAAGTGATTAGAGCATCACAGTGTCATCAGCAAATTCATGGCGTGATTCGAGTTTCATCGTTTAGAAAAGATTTGTCATAATTTTTATGCAACGCAATAAGTTTATTGTCAGTTACTCAGTAAGAGAATTATTATTGTGACAATAAGTTTTGGTTATTCATGAAAAAACTATGCATGGTAAATGAGCGACATATATCAAGCACTCTGAGAACAAAGACCCATTTCAATTGGTGATAGGGTCAACTATAATCCCAAAATGAGATAAGTGATAATATGAGGTTTATTAGCGTTTTTTCTGTTCGCACTTTCGCTATCATCACGAAGCTGGAAACTTGCCAAATAAATCCATTTATCTACATCCGGCGCCCGGACGTTGGCTCATTTGAGTGAGCCGAAGCCAGACTTCCAAAACGTTTTCATTCCAAACCTCACGTTCGCTTTTGGTCTGCTAAGCTTCCTAAGTCAAGTATTTTTTATGGTGACCTATGAAAGGCAGTCCAAGGTTTACATCAGAATTGGAAAATCGTATTCATTTGAGGAGAAGCTTTATAGATCAGTTCGACTTTTCGGTTCGAGAAGCACACACATATTCACAACAATTTCCCAAGTTTTCCTTTCAGAATGGCGGATGCCGAGAAAAACCAAGAGACCAACGGCAACGAGGTGAAGGAGGACATAGTGGATCCTTGGAATGTGCAAGGGGCCTCTGACTCTGGAATTGATTACGACAAGCTTATCGGTACGCCCACTTTACCCATTTTGTAGCGAAATCGCAGTTTTAAAATGTTAAATTGGGCTTATATAGTTCGCTTCGGATGTCAGAGAATCGGTCCCGAGTTGCTGGCTCGGATCGAGGCGGTCACGAAGAAACCTGCTCATCCGCTTCTTAAACGGGGTATTTTCTTCAGTCATCGGGACCTCGAGTTTATCTTGAAGCAGAAGGAAGAGGGCAAGCCATTTTACTTGTACACTGGCCGGGGTCCGTCTTCGGAGTCGATGCATTTGGGGCACTTGATCCCATTTGTTTTTACCAAGTCAGTCTTCCAATTACTCAAAAAATGATGAATTCGCAGTAATTATAAGTTTATTGCAACGTTCACATTTTTTCTTGCTTTCCAAAGGTGGCTTCAGGATGTTTTCGACGTTCCACTCGTCATCCAACTCACCGACGACGAGAAGTACTTATGGAAAAACCTCAAGATTGAGGAGACCATGAATTTGGCCAAAGAAAATGCCAAGGACATCATCGCCTGTGGTTTCGACGTGGAGAAGACGTTCATCTTTTCCAACTTTCGCTACATTGGGTTCGCACTTTCGAGCATCTCGAACAAGGATTTTTATGAGCGACCTTGACTCAGTTTTTTTATGTTTGCAGTCAATGCTCCGAGTTTTACCAAAACATCCAACTTGTCGCGAAGCACGTCACGTACAACCAGGCAAGGGCGTGCTTTGGCTTCACTGAGAGTGGTACATATTCTTAACAAGCGCTGATAAGTCTTTCATGAATGGAAATGTTAAATTTTTTTCGGTTTATTCTACAAAACGGTAAAATTGAGTTTTAAAAGTGGCATTTCAAAATGGTCAAGGTTGGAAAGTAAATTAGCATAATGTCGGTTATACAGGACTACTCCTCAGGAAAAATGATGACCGGAGAGTTGAAAGCAGTGCTTATCCAGCATCTCCAAGAAATGGTTGCAGAGATTCAAGAGCGTCGTGCCAAGGTCACGGATGAGCTCGTTGACAAATTCATGACTCCGCGGAAGCTGTCGTGCAAGTTTTAAGCTATGCTTTGTATAATTATACTTCGAGTGATTTGTAATAAAGCAATAACTGGAGATTGATTCATAATAAAACTAATTCATAAGAGTACTTTATCATAACTTTTCGTTCCTTTACGCTTACGTCAGTACAGAATGTAATTCTCCAGGAGCAATCAAACCGTATCTAATACTGTAACGGCAAAAAGTCCGACGACGCCTATTGACTGGCGTCAGGCGTGGCCTCACCAATTGAATTTACAGTAAGAGCGTAATAATAATATTGATTGACAAAATAATTTTCCCTGACCACCTCATTACTTAAGAGCTCCTGTGGCGTGCAACAAAAAATATGTAATGCGTAATGGATTTTTTTATCTTGGGATTGACATCCATAAATTATTCAGGCGTTCCCCTGTCTTCATACATTTTCATTAGACAGAAAAATGCTTTCCAAGGGCAAGGCTAAAGTTGTTTAAATAGTTTGCAATTCGTGTCCAGGCTAAACACAGGAGCAACCGGTATCGTCATATTTTCAAGGGTTCGGAAGTTAAAAAAAATATCTAAATCAAATGGAACGTTACGCAGAGGAGGAGCCTTCCCCCGTTCCAGAAATCTTAAAGCCACTCGCCCGAGTCAACTACGTTTTGGGCACCTTTCCCTACCTCATCGTCCTGGACAATCGTCGCATTGACTTGTCTCGCAAAACATTCCACTTCTACCGAACAATTGTGACTTATGTCATCGTCGGTTTTGCTGTTTTTGCCGGAGGCTACTCCTCCGTTCGCCTTCTCCTCGCGCCTCGGGTCTTTGTGAATGGGGAGCCTCTCCCGATTCTCGGGAGAATGGTCGAGTTGACTTCCGGAGTGTACGCGAATCTCATCACGCTCATCATCCTAGGCCTGATGTTCTCTCACAGGGAGGTCCTTGTCAAGTTCTTCAACGAGCTGGACACCTACGGAGTCACGTTGAGCATGTATTTAGACAGGGACCGAGTGCGGAGGACGGCGAAGCGGATGTACGCGCTGTACGGGATTCTTGGCTTCACTGCTGCCATTTCAATTGGACGAAGGACCTACTACGAGCCTTGCATCGGACCGGTGTCCGTATTCCTGGAGATAACCTCGCTCGACTCGTACTTCACGTATGAGACAATGCAACTCTTGTCTAGCTTGGTGGTGGTGTACTTGGCGTTGGCAAAAATCGCTTGTATTGCGGTCGTCGAGGTGGTGAGCATTGCATTGGCGAGATGCATTTCCTCGGCGGTGGAGAATATTATGGCGCATTTGAAGTCAGAAATGGAGCTTTGGGAGGGCCAGTACAAAGGTAGAAAAGTCAATATCTCAAGCTCGTTCATGTAATAATTAATACAATAATCCACTTTAATTGTTGAAGGCTTTATTTCCTCCGGCGTGGACAAAGAAGACTTTCTCAACCTCCTTGCCACCCCTACCACCCCAACCCCCAAGGATAAGCACACCCTCCAAAACGAGCTGGACAACTACATCGACCAAATTCGCGAACTTAACCCAGGTCTCATCACCGCCTCCGTTCCGGACTCCTTCAAATCCACTCAAATCCCCTCGCTGCGTCCTCCCTCCACCTTATCCTATCTAAAATCCACCCCTGGCAAAGTCCTCACCCGGATCGCTCGCAAGTTCCAGTGCATTGAAACCATGCAAAGCATAATGAACACCGTATTTGGCCACATTTTAGCCATCAACATTGGGCTCGTCGTTGGAATGATTGTGATCATCAAGTTTCTCGTTATAACCAGCTTCCGAGCTCGTTTCTCTAATGACATTGAGATCAACAACGATTTCGGTGATGGTGACGGCAACGAAACCAATTGGATGAGTGACAACGTCAACTCCACAAATGTGACCACTCATCATCACTTTGACAGCTTGGAGTGGCTCACCTTTCTCGGAGTCGACTTGTCCATGACGATCCGCCTGGGCGTGACCATCATTTCTCTGAGCAATGTGTACCACACCTCGTTGCGTTTCAATGCGTTAATGGGAAAAGCCTTCGTCACCGCGAATCGACTCAACGACGAGTTAGCCGACGCCTTTGGAAGCACAGAAGGTGGGGTCATTGGAGGGGAGGCGGTGGCGAAGATGATGATGACTCCAACGCAGGCCAGCTCGATCATCGCGTTTATGAATGTGAACAACGCGAATCCCGTCGCGTTCACGGCTGGAGGTTTGTTTGTCTTTAGTCGGAGCCTGTTGCTGATGATTATCAGCATTGTCATCTCCTACTTGGTCTTCTTGTTGCAGGCTTAACAAGGGATGATAAGAACAAGACATTATAATATAAAAAATAATATACAATTTTATCTGCAAACTTTTTTTTGGGAAATACCCAATTTACAGCACAATAAGTAATTAAAGATGACGAGTAAATGGTAAAAATGAAAATTCCTCGAAATTCTGATTAGTTTACTAATTTTTTAGTAATTGTCATTATGAAAAGTGAACAAAGACAAATTGCATACGATATTGGAGGGCAAAGCACTAGAACAGCTACGGAGACTGAACACCCCTGTGCATGTGCAAGATTCGCAAGTTGCCCCATTGACAAAACATAGAACGGCGATAATATGCTCAAGCTGAACGCTCTGCAAACGTCATAAAAGCGTAGATAGAAAGGGCTTCAATTTGCGATTACTTCTTCAAATAGTATTTAATTGCTGGTGACACTCATGCAGACTGCAGTTAATCTGTTAATTGTTCGTACAATTTGAAGTCGTTTAGTATTCGAGTAGATTGTGATTCTTTCATATTTTGATAAGACACAAGGATAAGCTAGAATTTGTTGACAAGTGTGGCGCAAGATGTTGACAATACTCGACGCTCCGCCGGCCCTGGCCGATAACCTGATTTGTACGAGATCCGACTACTTTATCGAGTTTTCCGACTTGACGCTCGATAATGAGGGGTACTGCACTGTGAAGGACCTCACAATTTCCAGAGTTGGCGTTGGAAGCGTCAAGTTTCTCGTGCCGATCAAAGTGATTCATATAAATGTCGATGAAACAGGTGAGTGACGACTCGTTAATTTGTTACCGTTACCGTTAAAACTTGCTGTATGTATAATTCCCAAATTATTTTTATAGTGACCATCAGCCGTTCTTCCGTTGAGGTGAAGTATGCCACGAAGCCACCGGTTGGACAAGGGCTCAATTGCCCTGCGGAAGTCACTCTGCTTCAAGTTTGGCCATTGAAGGAATTGTCACCCCTGTCTAGTTTCGAGGGGACTACCTTTCGAAGTAAATTGAAAAGCGCTTGTGAAATGCAAGGAGGCAAGTTCGTGTCGTATGATGGTGAGAAAGGGGTTTACAAGTTTAGGGTGAGTTGCCCTTCGAAAATTAGACCACAATGTGTTTTTAAGGCTAGTAGCCATGCATTTGCACGAAAAATCTGTTGTTTGTAGGTGCCTCACTTTTCGAAGTACTCGTGTGACGTCGAAGAGAACGAAGACGAGGATTTTTATACCGCTCCACCAACAGTGGGACTGGGAGGAATTCCTGTGCAACAACAGTCCAAATCTTCTAAACCTGGCGATCCTCCTCCATTACAGAATAGGGTCCTGCACCAGAAAGACGGCAATGACGATAGATTTTCTGAACACGCTCCTGGACCTTCGGGCGACAGACTTGATAGTAGTGAGCCTTTGAATTGTGATATAAATGGAGCAAATCATCTTGGATTTGGAGCTTCTTTGGATGAAGAGTTCAAATATGACACAGAAATGACGACTGCGGAGGAGAGGGTCCCGAAGCAGAAGACGCGTTTTTCTTCCGTGTTGAAATCATCGAATTCAGCCAAAGCTTCACTGATGATGGCCGCCATGTCAATTGATAATTTATCTGATGAAGGTACAAACAGTGGTCATCACCATTTACACCTAAATTCCTCCTTTTCTAAAGTACAATTGTACTGTCCTATTGACGTTTGAATTTCAGGGTCAAACGTCCATGGAAATAGGTATTTGCCAACCCCTCCAAAGAAAGGACGACGAACGACGTCACTATTGAAATCTGCATGGTCAGAGGAAATAAGTATGGACGCAACAGAGTCGACCAAAGAAACGGAGCAGAATGCTCTACCACAGTTTCTACAGCATCTCAGGACAAACCTGAAACCAGTCAAACCATTGTCTTTGAAGCACGGGAGCCACACCAAGTCAGGTGGAGTTGAAGTGAAGAAAAACTTTATTCCCATTCCTCAGAGTGCAATTCCGACTCCCGTCATGCCACCAATCAAGGAGATCAAATTTCTCTCTGTTGAGTCGGACGACTACGAAGATGTTTTCAGTAGCATTCGACCAATCCGGCGCGTCCCAGCACCACGAGTGTGTTTTGCAAGTAACGGAAGTTTCCTAACTATTGAAAATCTCGTGACTTCCACCGGCTTTAAAGGCCAAGTCCGACTGTCCAAGTTTCAGAGTTATGCTAATCGAGAGGAAGCACATCCGTTGTCGCTCTCTTTCCGCAAAATTCTCACGGAGCAGATGACTTTGCAGTTGAAGCAAGGTGGCGTCCTTTTTGCAGAGTTTATAAGAGTTCTTGAAGATCAACTGAAGAACACCAGCGTTCCTGCGACGCGTAAGGCGATTGTTGAAGAACTCACCATTTGGCAACTGTGCGAAATCCTTTGGCCTGCTGAAGTCTCGGACGAAACCGTCCGCCAAGATCTCGGCTTCCAGCTAACTCAACGTGTGAACTTGTCAAATTGGCTTGTTGCGAATGGACATGTCCTCTTCGGGCCATTGTACGACGGACAAGACCGCTCTCTGCCTGCTTTAATGAGGAAAGGCCAGCTCCCGGAAGCAATTGACGCTGCGTTAGCCCAAGGGAACGATCTCCTTTCCATTCTACTTGCTGTGGAGACGGGCCCTCTTGGTTTGATCAGTTGTGAGGAAGTGTACGAAAGTTTTGAATTCTATCCTGGTAAAATCCCGCAAGCTTTATTCCTGCGCGATGGCTTCTTCAGTTTGGATGATTTGACTGCGGAACGAGTGTCCAGCTTCAGCAGTCACGACTGGCTTCAGTATTTCGCCATTTACATTTGGTTTTACGGACAACATCAAAATCAGACTTTTGTTCCGGTTTACACCGCCGTTCCGGAATTTGAGTATATAATGAGAGCCATTGGTCTTGATGACGATATGCCGTTGCCACAAACTTTTGACTCGTCGGCTGCCAGTTTGTGTGTTCATCTGTTGAAACTCTACAGTTGCACAGGGTATCCAATGAAGGAGGTCCTTGATCCTCGAACATGGACTTCTGACTGCTTGGACTACAAACTGAGTTGGCTGCTGATGATGAATTTACAGCAGATCGGATACGTTGCAGACATGGAACTGTTTAACAGCGTTTGCCAAGGATTCGCAGGGCAATTAGAGCAAATTGGATTTGTTCAGTGGGCACACTTTGTCATTCAGTGTGAGCCACCGGAGTGCGAGGATGAGGAGACAGAAGAGCTAGTAGTCCGGCTGAAGGAAGTGCATTGCTCAAGACTTTTGGAAAAGTATTTGGACAGCGGAGACACAAGACTGAGTTTGGAGAGATTCCTGGTTGAAGAATTGCAGCTTGACGAGTCGCGAATTTATTCTGTGAAATGTTTTAAGGCATCTGCTGACCAACGGTGAGTGTGATTTCCACATTTTTACTACGATGAGGTGGCAAAAGAAAGGATTTATTTTTAAAGTAAAGGTCGAGGAAGATATGTGTTTTTTATTTGTAATATTCCCAGGTTCGATCGATGTATGAGCTACTTACTGACGTGCAAGCAGTTCCAGGATGCGTTTGAGGTGTGGAAAGCCTGCTTAAAGGTACACGGGATGGAGCTTCTCGACAACAAAATGACTGGTAATTGATGCAGACTTTTGAGCACAAATACGTCGACAATGGCGTTTGAATAATTCTTAATTTTCCGTTGCAGCTTTCACCGGAAATATGATGAAATTTTTGGACGCCTTATCCAAGGCTCCGTACAAGGTGAACGGGTGGGAAGTACATGGAGCCGCAGTAATGAGTTTCACGAAACTCACGAAACCCAACTTGGTACCGAATACTCACTCTAGTCAACCCGAGGAGCGAGCAGAAAAATGGGTGATTGAGTTACTCGAGGCTATTGTCAAGTATGTGCCTTCCAGCAACAGAGAAAGGTAAACGAGCGCGGACAAAGGAGCAATTTATTAATTATCTATGTAAACTTCGTACGATTGGATTCAAGGATTTCTTATAACAAAGCTTATATCTTCTTGTCAGAGTTTTCCTTCTGGAGCTATGTCTTCGCGCACAAAAACTCGTTCAGCTCATACTTGTGGACCCAGGCCTGGACGAGGATGATAAGATGCGGATCAAGATATCTCTTTTGGCTTTCATCGAGACGCCAATCCCTACGGAATATTTTGATGGACTGCGAGGATTCATTAATCATGTTCTGCTTTCCTAAAACCGCTATTGTAATTGTAGTGAATGCATTACTGAATGACGTGGTTTTGTTTTTGTTTTTTAAAATTATAACGTAGTATCTCATCGGAGTATGTATTTGTAACGGAATCTATTAAACATTGATATTATGTATAACGTATAAGACCACCAATGTCATTTATTGAGCTTTCATTTTAACGTATTGTCATGTATATTCTTACGTTATGAACTGACGTTTTTTGTGTTACACTCATGTATTACTTATGTAAGATGACAATGCATCATTTTTTGTACTTCGTCAAACAGTAACGTTTTACACCTGCGTAATTCTGTACTCAACTCTTTCTGAAACATGTATAAAAGCTAATTGCAGTCAGTCTGAAGAGTACCAATTGGTAATCTACTCAAGCATCTCTCCCCGTCACCATCAGCGTACATTTTCAGGTGTCTCAGCTATTGCCTGATAGTATTTTTAAGATAGAATTTTAATGACTTATTAATGCTGATTTTCTGTATTCCTTGTCTTGCAATGTAATTGTAATTGCCTGAGCGTGCGGTTATTTTGTTTTTTCTGTGCTCATTTACTTTATTTGTAGATAGTACATACGGAGTCATCCAAGCTGGAACCGAAGCAAAGTGATACATTGTACGGTGAATTTTTCGATTATCAGCAAAAGCGTCTTTGGGGAGGACTTGCAAGGAACAACGGTAAACAATTGTTAAATATTGATTTAGAATTTTATATGGCTCGGACTCATGGCTCAGCCCCTTTAAAATTATTATTTTAGAGATTTTTTTTTTTAAATTTCAGAGCGCTTAATCACTCTTACCGTTACCGTTGACTTTTGGAAGCATGGCGAGTAACATCAAATGTCACTCGAGCACAGGCTCTTCGAGCATCAATATTGGAACTCATGACGGCATCTTTCACTGCGATGAAGTTCTCGCCATCGCAATGCTCCGCCTCCTGCCTCAGTATTCGGACGCCCAAGTTATAAGGTACAGTAGCTTTTCTGTGATCTTAAATATTAAATGCATGTTAAATTTATTGGAATTTGGTCGAGAAATGCCTAATTGTCTACTTTTAGAACGAGAGACGAGGAAATTCTGAAGACTTGTGACATTGTGGTGGACGTCGGAAATGTGTACGATCCCACAACCTTAAGATTTGATCACCATCAAAGGTTCCCATTCTAAAATCATTAAAAATATTTACCGCGGTTTATTAAGCGCAATTGTCTAATGATTGTTCAACCCTTGGTAATTATTTTAGAACATTTAATGAGTCGATGAGTACCCTTGTGGCGGGGAAGCCGTGGACAACAAGACTCAGCAGTGCTGGTCTAATTTACGTCCATTACGGAGTGGAAGTGATAGCCCAAGTGATTGGGAAAAAGAAGGATGACGAAATTGTGCACATAATTTATGACAAAGTGTATGAAAATCTGATTGAGGAGGTCGATGCTGTGGATAACGGAATACCTCAGTGTACTTGCAAACCAGCGTAAGAAGAGCTTAATTATATGACATAATATACATATATCTAGTAAACGTCAATTTCTGTTATAATTTAGATTATCGAAAATTTGAAACAGGTACAGGATAACTACAACACTAGGGAGTCAAGTGGCGAGACTGAATTCTTCCGGGAAGGATCGAAAAGCAGATCACACCGATGGATTTAATAAAGCACTCGCAAAAGTACAAGCAGAGTTCTTGGACAGGGTAAACTACTACGCGGAGGATTGGTACTGGGAGGCTTATCAAATCGTGGCCACTGCAGTGGAAACTCGCTTCAAGGTTAATATTTAATCTCATATTTAAAACCGAAATGTGCATGCAGTTACAACAATTTTAGGAGTCTTTTTTTTTAAATAAACCTTATCAGGTGGACAAAGGTGGGAAAATCGTTGACCTGACAAATGGTGGAAGCAATACTGGCGGTGGCTGCCTATGGCGAGATCATTTGGCTGAGATTGAAAGGAAGGCGGGGCTCGAAGGAGAAATTAAATTTGTGATTCTCAAACATTCAAAAGGAACGTGGCGAGTGAAGGCCGTGCCCGTGTCTCCCGGCTCCTTTGTTTTGAGGTTCATCAAATATTTTTATGCTTTCTACTTAATACTTTTTGTCTGCCGGAAGTTATCTTTCAGTTGGTACAAAATTACATCTTATTCCTTAGGGTACCTCTATGCAAAGACTGGCAAGGGTTGCGGGACAAGGAGCTACAAAGAATTAGCAATATTCCTACTGCGACGTTTGTCCACGCAAATGGCTTCATGGGAGGAGCTGCGGAGCGAGAAAGTGTTCTGGAAATGGCTAGACTGTCCTTGGCACCCCATCATGAGTAAACGGAAAACATATGTACAGCTCGACCTTTTGGTTTCCCTAAAGAAAGCCAAGAAACCTGACGGCACCTAACGCGTCTTGGCTGTGCGACGGGACAAATATGGACTCGGGTCTGGACGATGATAAGATGTGCATAAAGGAATCTTTTGGCATCGAGTCGCCAATCCCTACGGAATATTTTGATGGGTTTCGAGGATTCATTGATCCCTTCTGCTTTCCTAAAACTGTAAATTATCTCATTACTAAATAATGAGGTTTTTGTTTGTTTTTTGAAGTATTAAGCATTTATTGAAGTTTGCTATTTCGCTCCTGAAGAAGTTATATGTCGAAAGCTCGACTCGTATAATAAAGTATTTGCTACTTACTCATTCGTCAAACCCATCAAACCTCCTTTCAAAATTACTATTAGAACCTCTGCACCAATGTCCTTTTTGACCGTTCGTTGTACCGTTTCATTTCAACTGAATTTTAATAACGTATTAATGCTAATGTCTTCTTTTCTTTGTCTTAGAAAGTAATTGTAATTGCCCAATGAAGTGAAGGTCCGGAAAATTCGCTTTTTCTTGTGGTCATTTACGTCGAATCTTCAGCAGGAGACATGTAGTTGGAACCGAGGCAAAGTGATACATTGAACAATGAAGCCGGGTGCTATGAGCAAAGTGTGGGACTAGTCTCAATCAGAGTGTTTGTCCAGAAGAAACTGTCCATAATTTCGAACACATGCCTGTCCAGCGTGTATTTGTATGTGTCGTGTCATAGTATTTCCTCTTTCGGTAAAGAATTGTCGACAATCGAGACCGGTGTATGTGGATGGCGTAAAGGTATATTTAGTGAAGAAAAATTGGAAAGAGCAGATATCAATTTCTGACGCTTTTAATAAATGCGTGTATTGAGCCGGTTGAAAGAAATTGTAAAGTGGAATTCTCGGAGCATTTATTATCGGCAAAAGGTGCCTTGCAAGGAACAACGGTAAAAATTGCTTGGTATGAATTAAAATGTTATTTTACAATGGCCTGGAGTTGTGCCTTAACTCGTTTATTTATTGTTTTATTTACAGAGTTTTTCCAGTTTCAAAGCGTTCCATCACTCTTGTCGCTACCGTTGACTTTGGAAACATGTCGAGTAACAACATCAAACGTCACTCGAGCACAGGCTCTTCGAGCATCAATATTGGAACTCATGACGGCATCTTTCACTGCGATGAAGTTCTCGCAATCGCAATGCTCCGTCTCCTGCCTCAGTATTCGGACGCGCAAGTTATAAGGTACCTTAGCCTTCTGACATTTTACGTTGATATTAACATGCATGATAAGTTTGATTCGCTGTAGTCTGATCGAGAAATGCTCAATTTCTGCTTTTAGAACGAGAGATGAGGAAATTCTGAAAACTTGTGACATTGTGGTGGACGTCGGAAGCGTGTACGATCCGGCAACTTTAAGATTTGATCATCATCAAAGGTGTCCAATATATTTATGAAATACTGACAGCGATTTATTAAGCACAAGTGGTCGTTGTTTTTAAATGATTGTTCAACCCTTGGTAATTATTTTAGAACATTTAACGAGTCGATGAGTACCCTTGTGGTGGGGAAGCCGTGGACAACGAGACTCAGCAGTGCTGGTCTAATTTACGTCCATTACGGAGTGGAAGTGATAGCTCAAGTGATTGGGAAAAAGAAGGATGACGAGATTGTGCACATCATTTATGATAAGTTGTACGAAAACCTGATTGAGGAGGTTGATGCTGTGGATAACGGAATACCTCAGTGTACCTGCAAACCAGCGTAAGAAGAGCGTAATATATGTGTAGTTAAAGTGGTAGTTCAGTAGTTCTTGTGTAATTGGGTTTACCTAAAAAATTTTGAAACAGGTACAGGGTAACTACAACACTAGGGAGTCAAGTTGCGCGACTGAATCCTTCCTGGAAGGATCGAAAACCAGATCCGACCGATGGATTTAATAAAGCACTTGCGAAAGTGCAAACAGAATTCTTGGATAGGGTCCACTACTACGCGGAAGACTGGTGGGAGGCTTATCAAATCGTTGCTACTGCAGTAGAGACTCGATTCGAGGTTAATAGTTATTACGTTTATTTAAAAGGAGAACATGCATCTAGCACAGTTGAGAATTTTTACGATCTCTTTTGTGAACATGTTTAGGCGGACAAAGGTGGAAAAATCGTTGACCTGACAAATGGTGGAAGCAATGCTGGCGGTGGTTGCCCATGGAAGGATCACTTGGCCGCGATTGAGAAGAAGGCGGGGCTCGAAGGAGAAATTAAATTTGTCATTTTCACAGACCCAAAAGGAATGTGGCGAGTGCAGGCCGTGCCGGTCTCTCCTGAGTCTTTCGTTTTGAGGTACATCTTTTGTATATTGACCGTTTTGTCTCCCGGAAGTTATCTTTCAGTTGGTAAAAATGACGCAAATTACATCTTATATCTTTAGAGTGCCTCTATGCAAAGACTGGCAAGGGTTGCGTGACAAGGAGCTGCAAGGAATTAGCAATATTCCTACTGCGACGTTTGTCCACGCAAATGGCTTCATTGGAGGGGCTGCGGAGCGAGAAAGTGTTTTGGAAATGGCAAGATTGTCCTTGGCCCGTCATCATGAGTAAAAGGAAAGTGGGAAGGAACGACTGCACATTTTTCACCGAAACTGATCTTAGTTCAGTTCTTTGTACTAATGGATTACTCGCGTAATGTTTGCACTCGGATATAGAAAACAAATAAAATATTAGTTGTCTTGAATCTATGTTGGCCATCTAGAAGAAACTGCTGGTGTACTCATCATTATTGATGATTTGCCGTTGCAACAGAAGACCACCTTCAGTCAATTGATTCTAGCGATACTATAGCTTGTCCAATAAGTGATTAATAATTTTCTTTATCTTCGAGAATGTTTTTTTCTGAAGATAATGAAATTGCATTGGCCATGTAACGGTGCATCTAAGAACAATTAATGCAATTATAATCATTATTATCAGTAAGAAAAAAAAGTGACGCACATTCCGATTTTAGGTCAGTGTAAAAGGGACTAGTCGTGTATTTACTGGTCATGATAACCTTACCAAGTTTTTGGAGAGACACCAATAATTTTAATAGCAACCAAGGATGACTTCAACTGAGGGCGGTCGCAAAACAATCCTGCTCGCCATTCAGCCCCTGATTCGACTCAACTTTTACCTCGGTACTTCCCCCTGCCTTGTGGACTCAACGGGCCTGATCAGCACTCCTTACAAGCGCCTCAACTTCATCCGCTACTTCCTCATCGTGTCCATCTTCCTCGTCTTCTCCCTAACTTCCATTGTGAAAGTATGCCTCAGCCTGTATTTTACCCAAGGTTCCGGCGAGCCGGACGACTTCACTTTGACGAAGGTGGTCGACATGTCTTGCGGATTTTACGCGAACATGATTCCGGCACTGTTTCTCTGCCTGGCTTCCTGCAAGCGGCAGGAGATCATTGGCTTTTTCGAGAAAATGTCGCAGTACGCCAAAGAGGTTCACGGATGGGGTGACTACTGCAAAGTGCAACAAGTAACGAAGAGGATGATTGGAATGCATGCCACGTTTGGACTCCTGACCGCTGGGATCGTTGCCTCCCGTCTGCTTTCGAATCCTTCCTTTGGACCGGGTCAAATGGCGTTGTGGGCGATGGAGTCGACGGGACTCGACCAACCCGTCATTTTGTGGGCGGCTGCCGTTTTCTCTCTGTTTTTAAGCATTGCGAAGGCGTCCGTGATGGCGTTCATCGAAGTGTCGTGCGTCTCCATGTCTGTTTGCTTTGTGAGGGTGATTCAGAACGTGGAGCTGTACTTGGAGGATATGATGCGGTGCTGGAATGCGCAATTTTTAGGTGCGGAAATAAGTCAACTTTGTTTTATTTTTTGACCTGATTTTAATCTTATTTTATGTTTTGAAAGAATTCCCGTTGACGACATCCCTGATGCGGAAAAATCAGGACAAAACTGGAGACTTGAAGTCACGAAAGATCCAGATGGATTTCGAGAATTACTTGGAGCAAGTCCGCTCCTGTCGGGGTCAACTTTCACCACCTCTGCCACCATCCAATAATGAAAGGAAGAAGCCTTGGCCCGAATCTCCCACCTTCCAGGAGGAAACCCCGGGTCAGCAAATCCTCAAAGCGGTTCACACGTTCCAGTCCGTGCAGAGCATGCAAAACGCGGTGAACGGCTTGTTCGGCTTTGTTCTCGCGATCAACACGGGACTCATGGTGTACATGTGTGTGGTCCTCCAATTCATGCTTATCTGGAACTTTCGGGTAATATACAACGAAGGAACCCAATCTGGAGTCCCAAACGACACCGTTGTGGACACAAAAGGATCCGGATTCAGGAATGCAATTTCGTTATCCACCTCACCCATGGTGGCCACTTCAACCACCGAGTTTATCATGTTTGGAGTGATAAGCTTGTGCTTCTTCGCTCGACTCGTGATTCTCGTCTTTTTGCTCGGCAATGTGCATCACGCCTCAGTCAAATTCAATTCGAAGTTGGCTCATGTCCTCCTCCACGCACAGAAGATTGCTAATGTTCTCTGTCAGGGCCTCCCTTCCAACAGGCTATTTAACGGGAGGGAGGTACTCACTCCATGCGAAGTCAGCACGGTCCTCGCCTTCATCACGCAGAACTCTGCGAATCCCATGGCGTTCTCGGCGGCAGGCCTGTTTGTCTTTAGTCGGAGTTTGATCCTCGTCATTTTGAGCATTATTGTGACGTATTTGGTCTTTTTGCTTCAAGTCTAAGAAGTCTGGTATCATGTTTATAAGTTTAACGAAGCGTATATATTCACTTGGAATGTTGGGACAATGCATGTAGTACTTTAATCCAGTTTGCACATTATGGTGAAGCAAATAAATTGTGAGACTCTCTCTTTCTTCTCTCACTTGTGATCTCTGTGTCAATATTTAACTAAAAGGATGGTTGTCCACATTATCAGGTCAATTAGATGAGATGACAGGCAATAGCAATTACAGCTTATGCGATATACCCCATGTTCATATAAAATCATCTAACCATTCATTACACGCAGTGTAAGTGAAAGTTATAATATTTCTGGCTTTGAAAAGGATGCTGTCTGCTCTCTGACGATATGAAGGAAACTGAGTGGAAATACGATCGCGTGTATTGTCAATATATATTACTACAATGACACTGTTCAAACATTGGCATATGCTGACTGGAATGAATGTCTCTAATTAGAACCGTATATTTCCGTGTTGTAATATACGTTTGCATAACGTCAGGAGAAAGTCGAACTGCATGAGACTCTCAAAATGGTATAAACTTTCACTCCAGTGAAAGCCATCTTCTGCACAAAATCCCTCAACTTTCTCCAGGTTTTTTGGTAGTGTTTTGAGTCTAAGATGACTCGTGGCGACAAGTGTTCAGAGACTTCTTTCCGCCTCACAATGGCGGACGGACTTCGCCCTTTGTTGAACGCCAATTATTTACTGGGCGTCTGTACCTACACCCTTTCCCCCTCTGGGGAAGTGCGCCACCCCTTCAAGCGATTCGACACGGTTCGCACGATCGTCACCCTGTGCCTCGTCGCCTTAGGGGCGATCTACTCGATGTACAGGATGGTAGACACGCTGGTCTGGAACCCGTTGTACCGCACCGAAGACATTGCGAGGTTCAACAAAATGGTGGAGCTGACCTGCCAACTCGTCGCGAACATCTCTCCTTTTATGCTCGTCTTCATTGGGTTATTTCGAGAACGGTGCATTCACCGATTCTTCGAAGAGATTGGCTGCTACAATGCAGGAATTGCGAAGTTTTCAGAACCTGGTCGAGTTCGAGTGATTTCGAGAAGGTTGTGTTGGCTCCACTTTGTCTTCACGGGGGTCTGCATTTCTGTCCTCTTTCTGAGGGTGTTCACGACGGTGGATCCGATGGAAATTATGCTCGTCAATAGGTATCCTGATGGATACAAATATGTTGCGGTGGTTGTTCAGTGTGCGTTTGTCGTCGTGTTGACGGCATGGAAGCAGGCTGCCATTGCGTACCTTGAGGTGGTCAACATTGCTCTTGCCACCTGTTTCACGAGGGTCACGAGGAACCTCACAAAGTACATTGAGAAGGAAGCGGAGAAGTGGGAAAACAAGTATTTCGGTGAGATTTCATAATAATTTTTTTCAAAAATAAGCAAATCTACAATATTTTTTTCTTAGGGGTTCCCCTCGGAGGACATTCCTGCTCCAATGAAGTCACCTCCGAGTGCAAGCCCTCTAAACGGCTATTCTTCGGCGACTCCCTTGATCAGCCTCATTACATCTCGTCCTCTTCCTCAGACTCGAGTCAACAACGCCTCGTCATCGGATCACAGGACAAAGACAGCCACCTCCAGACACAACTCAAATTGGAGCTCCTCGACTCTATCCAAGAGTCCACCTCTGGAATGAGCCCAGGCCAGCAGATTTGCTACATCATTCGGAAGATGCAACGCGTGGGGAAAATGCAGGAGAAAGTGAACAACCTCTTCGGCCCTGTGCTCGCTCTTGACGTGAGTTTCACCGTCTTTATGCTCGTCGTCCTCAAGTACCTCCTCATTCGGAATGTGGGAACTCACTTTCAACGACTTCGGCACGTCTACGGCTACGATGATCTCAGCGAAAACAATTCGAGCTTCGTCGAAAATCATGTTTCACACAATATTCGAGACGGATACGGCCTCCTCATTACTTCCCAATACGGCTGGATCTTTTTCCTCGTATTTGACATCACCTACACGATCAGGATCGTGATTCTCACGAAATGCCTCGGAAATGTGTACTCCGCATCCACAAAATTCAATAATGCCATCAGTAAAGTCCTTCTCAACGCGCAGAGACTCGTTGACTTAGCGGAGCAGAGTGGAGGGGCCTACGAGTACGCTCGCAAAGGGCCTTTTGACCGACCCTTTGTGACCCCAACGGAAGTCAACACGGTTCTCACTTTTGTTACGGCGAACTCCGCGAATCCTATTGCTTTCACGGCTGGGAACATCTTTACCTTTTCGGGAGGCACGATCATGCTTATTGTGAGCGTGGTGACGTCGTACGTCGTATTTTTGCTGCAAGCTTAGCATTTAACAAAACTTCAGATGTGTTCTGTATGTCCACGTTAGATAATTAAAGAAATACTAATAATTTAGATTAATTGTGACGTTTTAAAAGATGGTGCAAATTGCATGTCTTATAGTGATCTTAGAGAGATGTGAGGATTTTTGAGATTGAAACTCTTGATACTTGGCATGACGAGCTTGAGAATTTAACAACGTGCAAATGCTCATGACATCCATGAAGTCAGCAGCGTGACAAGTTGACAACCGTTTTCAACCGGCTTGCTGACTTTATGGCAGCTTATATAGCGTGTACACCAGAGAAAAGCTGGAGCATGTCCAGAATCGAGATATTCTGGCTCAAGCAGAATGAAGCAGTCGTGACGAGACACTCTAAACTACACTACGGGATAAATTTCTTTGCCGTTTTGGCAGCTTTCTATAACTTGTCAGTAAAAAAAACAGATCTGGCTCTGCAAATTGAGACAGTAAAAAACGAAATTGTAGCTTTATATGCTCTCATGTAAATTGAAGCAACGATCAAATAAATACGCCACCGCCTCATGTCATCTTGTCACCTTAATGCAGAGCTAATGAGCTTGTTCACTGTAAAACGGTAATGAGGAAATTGTCATAAATTTTGTGGCTTCGGTATTTTTATGCATATACATACATATACCTAGTTACAGGTTAGTTGGGTGCTACTGCTGAAAATTTGAAATATACAAAACTACAAAAACTACAGATTTTTTGGGGGTGTTGTTCTCATTTGTATTTACTGAAGGATTCTCCATCTTATAACCATCAGTTTGTTGATGAGGTGACTACAGTTATCTGCTGAACTTGGGACCTTACACTAATTGCTAATGTTCGTGTCGATTTCTTCTCATCATTAGCTGGATATCACGACACACGCGGATACTTCGGGAAATAAACACGAAGACACACTAAAATTGTCCTTTTTACTAATTGTAAGATTGTTTTTTTACACAAATACGTGCCGGATGCCGTGTCCCATTGGACAAGCTCGTGGCAAATGTGAGATCCATGCTTCGAAAGCATTTCTTTCTATTTTCCAGCGACAAAAATTTCGAGGATAAAATCAAGTTCAATGTAATAATATTCGAAACGACGAAATTGGAAATAAAAACCTGAGATGAGCAGATATTGTGGAATTCCCTGAATTTTTTGCAGTCTGTGTTTTTTACTTTATGCTCAAAATAGCGAAACGAAGTTCTTCGGGAATTGCGTTCTGCTCCTGGATTACAGAAATGGTTTTGAAACCTGATTCGCATCCTCGAAGGAAAAGAGCGTATAAAAAGCGAAGCATTCCATTTCCAGAAAGATTTTTTGGCAAAGCTCTCCAAACTTTCGTTTACCTTTTATAACAAGTTTCCCGAGGTTTTCGGATGGAAGCAGATGGCACATTGATAACGTTATATCGGCTTCCAGAACAGATCCTGTCAGTGTACATTGACACCGGGACTCAGAGGAATCCACGTGTGCAAAAATCTTTACAGCATTTCCATCCATCTTGGAGCCAGAACTGTAGTCTTGCTAAAATGTTAAAAATAATTCTGGCAAACTATGTTTATAAAAAACTCATGAGTTCTTCATGAAAGGTTAAGTAAGGAGGAAAATACATGGTTCTCAAGAATTGAGCGAAAGAGTCAAACTTCTTAGCAAGAGTGTTATTGGTGATGCATATAATACGAAAGTTGTACCTTTTCTATACGTTTTCCGTCTTGCTTCAGTTTTTTAGTAAAATTGAGAATGAGTCACATTCTCTACGCACAAAACAACCACACACCATTATGTATATTCTCTCGGCTTCAACAAAAAAAGTATTTTTAACTAGCGATAAAAATTATTATGTCATTTTTGTGCAGAGTAACTGGTGGCTAAAAACGATTGTACTTTGCAGAGAATCTCTGCACTGGTTTGAGTTTGATGGCTAATAATTTTGCTCCTCATCTTGCTACAAACTCAAAAATGCTTTTAGAGTCTAAGCGGTGGTTTTATGCATTGAAATGAAGAGTTTTGATGTGAAGACGTCTTTGTTTTTAAAATGAATAGGACCTTTTGTTGATATTCTTAATTATGCTGCTGACAAATCACAACAAATTTTTGCAACTTCAGTTCTGATGTGGATTTTTCTCACGCCATTCCTTCCCAATTCTTACGATTGCTCTTATAAAACTCCTTTTTTTGTAGGTTTGGCTTGGTGGGTGTTGCTACACACTTCCATAGCGTTTTGCAGAACTCATTCATTTTCTATCTTATGTAGACAAGTTATAAATTGGTTAGAAAGTATTTGTCATGTCTTAGCAATTCATATAAAAAGAGAATGAGATTAGAAGGACTTGAACATTTTGACTCTTTCCCTTCCAGGCCCATCGACACTTGAGTTTGTTACAGGAAATCAGAGTGAATTTCATTTATATAACACTTTTGCTTTCTGCTTTCACAAATTACGAGAATATTAAACAGCAAGTGCAAAAATTGCTTTCGAATGAATTTTGGGGTAATAAGCAATTAGTCATCCTCATCATTACAGCGATTTTTCGGTATGATTTATTGAGGAAATCTGGGCATCACCGCATTTCACGAGCAAAACAATGGGCATGAAATTGTTATTATGTTAATTGGAAAATAGGAGGTTTGCGTATAACATGATACGTGTAATTCAGAGCGTTTTTATGATTCACATGTTCCAAATGATGTGCTTTGATGGATATTTGCCAAAATATATATATAATCAGTGTGCATGCGTGAATATAGATTACACCTGGGATTTGGTATTAAACACCAAAAAGGAGTACTCGATTAGTCTGCTCAGTTGAGTGTAACCAATAATTAAGCAATTACAAAGCGTTTAATGTCTTTGTTTATGAACTTGTGTTCACTTGATACTGCACCAAAAACAATAATGATCACGATGACATAATGCTGAGATCTCTGCTCTGCGTAAAACACCAAGCAGATTGGACAAACGTAAAAAAGCCATTTCCAGTGCAAAAACTCCCTTCAGACAGCAACACAGATTCACTTAAAAAACTAAAAGTCAAATATAATTTAAAGCACAAAATTCACCACGTGCAACTTTTCCCAACATCATTCATTGACTAATTAAGAAAAATTATGGAGAAGTATAAAATGCACTTTTGCCATCAATCAGAATACAGCGTCATAAAATCGAGCGAATTCGAGGGGAAATTTTGGTGGAGAACCCAACTCGAGTAAATGCGATGCATTTTTAGTCAATAATTTTACATTCGTCATTATTACATTCGTATTAATTATGCGAGTGTGTGCAGTTGTGGTTTACTTTGATAGGCATCGCGTTCACAACTCACCAAAACCGCGTTTGCTCTCTGAATCCGTGTAACTTATCTGATACAAATGCAGCCACACATTACCGGCTTTGGGGAATCGGCCCACTATTTTTCGGAACTTCAAAGGAAACTCCATGTGCATCAGTGAGTGTGCATGTGTTCATGATAAAAGTACAAAAATAAAAATACCCATAGATCGTTACGACTTATCAACGATACTACAATGTGGTGGTTGGTATGGTTCTAATCATACAAAAAACGGAAGCCAAAGCAAGTCCTTTGTCCACCTTTGCCCATTCCGTTATTCGGAATACTACGAGACAGAAGAAACCATACGTCATCCGAAAATCGTTTCGAATCTTGTTTTTACCAGTCCACAAAGCGATCACTACCTGGTACGCCCAATGTCTATCCCTATTACTTTCTGTCGAACAAAAGTGATTTCACTTCGAAGATACATGAAGCGATCAACGGTCAACCAATTACAATTGTAATGACCTCTTGTTATTACCTGACTCCTTACTCTAAAAAAAATCTCTGCTCCACGTTATTTTGTAACGAGTCTTGTATCACACAATGTTCGCAGCCCATTTTCCAGGAGAAAATGTGCTTTTAAAGAGATAATCAGGAGCGAAGTACAATTAGCATAGGATGAACTTTTTATGCCGAACTTCTGTAGACGTAATACTCATTTTCGACTCCAACATCACATAACAGTCAAGAGCAGAGTGTGTGTAAAACAGCCCGAGGAAAACTGTATGCATAAAAAATGCTACACCCCATAGCTCCCGTATTGACATTCATGAATTCCTATGTTTTACACTAAAACTCAGCACAACTTTTTCCGTCTTAATGATCTCATCCACCTGTGTCCCTCTTGAACTGTCTACGCACAACAACGTCTTATGCGTTCTCCGCACAAAAGAATCATTAACGAAAAGAGCTCAATAAATGATACGATGCCTCAGACTTAAGAGCACTCTCCATCTGCATGCAAAGAAGAGGCTCATTTCCCTTTTCGTATGCTCCCAAAAAAACTCTAGCCCACAAAAATGTTTTGAGTGTTTATTGCCAAAAGACGAGAAATGTAGAATTTTTGTTGTCGTGATTTCTGCTACGCCAGAAAAGTATGAGCAAAAAAAAAGTGAGTTTTTATGGGGATATAGAGCTCCTTATCGGCTCTCTTCCCGTTTCCTATATGCGTAATAGGAATGAAGAAATTGCAATTGACAAGAGAGTAGATAATATAGGAGTATATATATAGGTTATATAATGATATGTTCTGTTATGATATTTCACTGGTCTATGTAAGGTTTGTATGTTGTTGTCGTTGTGTTCCATGCACCCGCTCCTTCGTCTCTAGTGTTGCAGTATGCTCTCCGATTTTCTTTGTNAGTATATATATAGGTTATATAATGATATGTTCTGTTATGATATTTCACTGGTCTATGTAAGGTTTGTATGTTGTTGTCGTTGTGTTCCATGCACCCGCTCCTTCGTCTCTAGTGTTGCAGTATGCTCTCCGATTTTCTTTGTAGAGCTGAGCCATTTATGTCTCCACTAAATTCTTTATACGCTCTCCACTCATCTGCATAGACGCGAGATAAATGTTTGTGTGTGTTGATCATTTTGCGTTCTCCGGCGAACGCTCTGTTTCCAAGCTTCGGAAGCTCGTTGAATGCAAATTGTCACATCAGAGAATACAAGAGTGACGGAGAGAAGCAGTTTGTGGGACTCGTATTGTGACTTCTTTTTGCATACGTTCCCTATGCGTCCTTATATTTGCATTTTACGCACACAAAGAGAAAAGCGTGGTTTGTAATTCAGTTTGGATTTTCCTTTTTATATCGTTCTCAGATTCACTTCTGGACTTCACGTCGATGGGAGTGTTAGCAAATAGAGAGACCACACACATGACATAGAACGCAGTTTCGGTAGTAGAAACGCTCGTCAAATTAGAGTGCAAAAGGCTTATCACAGTTTTTGGATGTAGGAGTGACATGTGCTTCCGTCATTGAGGTTGATTTTGTTTGTGGTAAAGTGTTCCCTACATCATCAATTATTGTTTCATTCGAGCATATACGAGTTTAAGGAAAGGCTATAGACAAGCAGCAGGATACGAGTTGTCAATATTGTTCACGTATAACTCTTCACTTATCACTAATAATAGCCTAATATTGGTCCGAATCCGTTACTATAAAAGTTGGTCAAAGTTTGCACGGAATTTGTAGTTGCGTTTAAAGTGCTCTTGTGACAAGACGAGAACAGCAGAACTCTTTATTACCTGCAACATTATATACAGATTTTTTTTAAAAATTAACTTTCTCAAGACGTTTCGTGATCTAGAGGGTATACAGAATAGTGTGAAGAGTGGCGAAGGAATGAATCCAGCTTTACTTCTGCCCCCTTTTCGTTTACGTAGTCAACTCCAGGGAAGGACATCGTATTCGTGTGAACTCGTCCAGTGCTTTCGCATTCACCTTGCTCCGTGGAAAGATCCATTTGAAGAGGCTCACCTTTCTCTCAAGTAAGCCTAATTTCTTGAGATTATATTATGCTGTTATTTTTGCATTTAATTTAACTCATCACGCTAGGTGTTAAACTGTACAAATGTTGAGAAAAAGGTAGCATTAGCATTGCATAACGAGTGAAAGTGAGAAGGTGAAATCAAAGTTGATGTCACTCTTTTGATCGGATGATGTGAGTCTTTTGTTCTATTTTCAAACGGTAAACGTTTTGCTCATGTTTGGAAACGACTAGGACTTCGACGCATAAACTGTTGTCATTGCGTTTGAGCTAGGTCTCCTGATCATTGCAAACACTGTAGTTGGCTCCGCAAACAATTCCAGAAATTCAATGAAAAATTAAATATAGAGATAGTATGGTATTAAGCTAGGTTTGGTGTGTTGGTAAACATAGACGAGATAACGAATGCATTGCTAAAAGTGAATTTGTCATAATTGGAGCAGTCAAACTTCAAGTTATCCATAATACACTTAGATACGAGTCGTTGACATTCGCGGATACGAGAATATTGCATGTTTACGCTTCAGTGTCAAATTAATACTTTGAACAACGAATGATTGTATAATATAAGTTGTATTTATACGGCAGATTTCAACAGATAAATTGTTTTTTTTTTGTAATGGAAGTTTAGATATTTGGCGACTGAAGTTTGTTATAATTATTTTGATAACTGTATAACCTGCTACTTTAGTAGTTGTAGCACGTTTGCATTCAAAAGATCCATGTTTTTCTAATCTGTCTTTGAAGAGTGTATTATTTCCACTGTCATTTTAATTTGCATGCTTCCAGTCTGCCCGGCACCTCATTTCCTGGAAACAGGAAAATCGTTGTTCATCGTATCCCATCCTGTTTACAATACAACTCTTCTCTTATCTTACAACTAGGTTTACAATTAGTATGGATCATAAATCATGGTTAACATTGTTATCCAGATAGGACGATAAATCATTACGCATTCTACGGAAATCAGAGACAAGTTCATTTTGCTCGTACTTTTATATGCATCCAAATCGGTTTCGATCACTTTTGATCAAATGGCATCTGCTAAAATCTCACTTTAACAATATCAATTTGCTTCCTTACACGGTAAAATGAAGCTTAAAAAATTTTTCAAGATGAGCACCTCACGCCTTTCTCTTGTAATACGCGAAAGCGAATTTCTGCTGAAAATATGAATTACGTAAAGAAATCACGTAAACCTTAAAAATTCGTCATATCATCTTTTCGGCTTCGAGAGAGGAAGTAAACGTAGGAATTATTGTGGTATCCATTTCGAGTGGAACTTTAAAGTTGTAATTTTCAACAAAATTCACAATTTATCCTTGATTCATACTAGAACAGGCTAGTTTCTCCTTTTCTTCCAATCAGCCACAACAGACGAGAAACACTGTGGAACTTTGTCTTCTAAAAAAAGTGATTTCACAATTTTCAACCATTCTCATGCAAAATAGGGCTCTACTTTTCTCTTCTTCATATTCTCAAGCATTTTGTTTCGTATTATACAAAAAACGGTCTGCATTATGAAGTTAGAGGGATCAACATTCATACAAGAAAAAAATCACTACAAAGCGACAGACAAGAAAAAAGGAGAGATTTCAAATAAGCAATAGAGTTGACCTAGTCGACCTTGCGCCAGACTTTATTGCTTCATGCTGCAAAGTAAGAAATTCTCTTAACATTTCAAGTCTTTTCATCATTGTATTTAAGCGAAAAGAAAGGGTAGCTTTGAAATAGGGTTGACTTTTTTAACACGAATTTTTCGTATGTTTATGAAGGAATAAACAAAGAGGAGTGACTAACTGTAAAAACTCTCATACAAAAGAATAAAATGTCGTGACCCCCAAAACACAAGAATTCAGAGCATCTTTACAGCAGAATCGTTACGGTGCTTAAAACTCTTTTTTTTTGTTTGTTTTATATACTTCTCCAGAATTGGGCGAATTGGTCCTTGTGCTCACTTGAAAGTTAACAAGCGCCGACATTTTAATGTTCCTATTTAATCTCTTTGCATTCGTTCGCAATGCGGTCATCCTGCAACCGAAATGGGAGTACTTTTAGTTCACCACAATTTCTCTGAGCGTAACAGAAATTATAAGATGATTTCGTGCTTTTTGCGTATTTTGAGTGAGTATGAGTAATATAATATCTTTCCCAAATATCAACACCGCATAAACCACCACAACTCTGAGTACGATTGTAGCTTGGAGTTTTCGCCTTCTTAATCTCTACATTCCATGTGACAATGCTCATATTATATTCATCTGATTTCATTTGCGGTCGGTTTACGAGCTCCACATTCTCATGCGATTTCCAAGTTAAAACTGTTTAATATGCTCCTTAAAATGCTTACAATAATCTTCACGAAGTAAACGAGATGTTAACGGGAAGACGTATAAACATTTTGGTTTTCAGAACAGACTGACACTTTAAGCTACCAAAAACTGTTGACATCTAAAAGCAAGACGGGTGGTCTTGACTGTGATACAGCCTTATCATCACGTATGAAATGGAATTTTGGCCGTAGTTTGCTAAAAAGTCTGACTTCCTGGAAAAATGTACCCTGAACCAAGCGCCCCAACTTTGGCCGAGCTTGTGCAGAATGAAGACGTAAGCTACGGGTGTGAGAATGGGTGTGACGTGGAGTTCCACGTGGGGCTCACACACGATGACCTCATCCGGATTCCGGCGCACAGCTGCCAACTTCAGAAGCACCCGGTTTTCAAGGCGATGCTGTCGAAACGCTTTGAAACTCAGAGAGGACCGCAGTGGAGTCACAGTGGGAAGCAGATGAAGGTCCACACGATTGTTGGGGTGGATGGGAAGGCTTTTGATAATGTGATGAAGTAAGAAAAACAAGAAAATGAGTATCCAGATACATAACCCTAGGATAAATGATGAGCACGTAATACTTATAATTATGATGTGCTAGGCACGTGTACGGGAAACCGGTGACTTTGCAGGCTCCCGAAGGGACAATCATCGAAACACTGAAAGCAGCTCATGAGTACTTGCTCCCAAGCCTGGTGCGAGAGTGTGTGAAGCAACTGTACAAAGTGATTGGGGTGAGCAACGCCCTCTTCATTTACGCCAATGTTTTCTTCTTATGCAACGACGTCGAGAATTTAGAGGTACGCAAACTACAAGTGAGAAATAAAATTTTGGATTTGAATGTGATGATGTGTTACTAATTGATGTAATTAACAATTTTTAGGAAAGGACAACGACAGACTCCTTGTTGCCCCTCCCAAAGCGACGGAAGCACTCCGCCGACATTCGGCAGGGCGCTGGCTTGGAGATCAAAGACTACTGTGTCTGGCTGCTTTGCCATTGCTTGGCTTTCATTGACCTCAATGCAGCCACGATTTTGGAGTCGGATGAAATGGAAGACTTGTGCAAGGACAGTCTCAAGTTTCTCCTTCAGAGGGACGGGTTGGATGCTTCGGAAGCTGCTGTGTTTTCTGCATTACTTCGGTAAATAATTTTATATCTACTTTTTCTAACGAAATGATTTTTGAAATCTCGAAAAAATTTAAGCCTAATAATTCTCTTTCTTCGCAACAGTTGGGCAGAAACCGTCTGCAAACGACAGCATCTCCCCCTGACCTCCGCCTCCAAGCGGGGCGTGCTCCATGACCTCCTCTATGTGGTTCGCTACTGCCAAATGACCTCACCCGAGTTCCTGGCAGGCCCCGGAAGCTCCGGCCTTCTCAGTCCGGAGCAAGTGGATCTCATCAAAAACTCCATCGCCCAAGGCCGCCCGTATCAAAACTCGAAGCGGTTTTCCCTCAGCCACCACTACTCGTGCCACCAAAGATGCCCAAAACATCAGCAGCATTACGTCGAGAGCGAGGCCTCCTTTGAGCTGAAGACGCACTGGAGCTACATTTCCAGACCAAGATCACCTCTCCGCGTGGAATCCAATGGGAAGCGAAAAGGGTCCGTCCGCAGTGACCGGAGCAAGGGAGGCAGCCACCCGGCAAAACTCAGGAGAGTCAGCATTGTCGTCAAGAACTTTGTTCTGCCTTGTGCCACCGGAGGTGGAAAAGGAGGAGCAGTCATTCACGATTCTAGTCATCGCAAGAGCTCCTCCAAATCTCGGAGGCGAGAGTCAGGCTGGTCCAAGGCCTTTGACTACTCTCTCCGAGTGTTCGCCTTCTTCTTTGACTGACCTTTGGCCATTTATTTGTTACAAATGTTCAGCGAGTTGTTTTTCCAAGTTGATTTGCACGTTTTGTTTTCTTTACTGTAATACTAATGATCTTATTTAACCTGTTATTGTACAAAAATACTCCGAGTTCTGGATAAACAACAAAAATGTCTCAAACTAAAAAATTGGGTAGGTTTAGTTTCGTAAATGTGGTCATCACTTTGAACAAATCTTTTGATGTGATAAATTCCAATTGTTACAAAGTGAGCTTTCATGCATTTTGTGTCACTTTTTGTGTTCTTTGTTTTAACCAATAATTTGTACTAAAGCCATCTGCGCAGCTTATGTTACAGTGCCTTAAAATTATCTCACGTAACTTTACATTTATGGACCTGTATACCTCTTCAGTTTGCTGAGTATTTAACAGTTACCTAACCTTGTAAAATAATCCGCATAATATTAATGTTTCGCCAAATGTTTTAGTCAGTAATTTTTGCATGCTATGAAATACTTACGAAACATCGACCTTTGTGTATCTTTTATGAAATTTGAAAAAGGCAGAAATCCTGCTGCTCCAAAAATAGTATTTAAATTCACAGCGACCGGAAATGTATTCGCTTAAGCATCGCATGTCTGTACCTCATGGTGTCGCGTAATGATTCCTATTAAAATTGTGGATTTTGTAATTATTACGCATAATTGATGACAGCCTGTGAAGCATTTTACAACTTCAAGAGTACGCCTACACTCTCTGATGCCTTACACTGAAAATAGTATTAATTTTAATTAAGGATGACTTGTAGAGTAAATAAAATGGTGAGCGATGAGATTAACAATAAAACAATGAACAGCTAAAAAAATGTATAACAATGAAATGTGAGCCAAATGGTGGAAAAAAATTTTTTGCACAAAAAACCGTGACCTTTTTTGGAATAATTATGAGGCATTTTATTGTGTTCCGCAATTACGTGATTTAATGTATTTAGATGTGTTACTGGACTAAGGGCTTTCATCTTTAGTCGATGCAGATCTATAAAAGAGAAATAATTATTGGTTTCGTTTTGTCAGTCTAAACGTGAGATTTGAAAATGAGGAACTTACTTCAAAGAATGTGTCATGCACACACTGCCCGACTTCCATGAATGTCATACACTTTGGATCATTGTTCCCTTCCACTTTGTCACCTGAAAAGTACATAATTTAAAGACAATTTAATTTATTGCTACTTTAAATGAAGATTGAAACAGTGAAGCAATGTGTGGGCGGACCATGCTCTTTCATGCATTTCTCAGTTCCTTCCTTCAATGGGACTTTGACTTCGTCTGGCTTCATGACGTCCATGATATAGTTCAAAATCTACGAAAACAAAAATTCAAAGAGCAAAATAAGGTTACAAATTTTCAATAATTCCTAAACATAATTCCCATTTTAAATTAGCCAATCAAGTTTACAGCTAAAATACCTTATCATGATTGAGCTTGCCATCGGGATTTAGCTGGAATGTAATAGATACTAATATTAGAAGATAACCCCTTCAACATCCAATGGACAGCATACTGGTTGTGTGATTTTGTAACGAAAGCTTATTGTATATTTTCCGCATATTAATTAATGTGTGGCTTACCAAATTCTTCTTTTTCAAAATGCACACGCCAAAACACTAAATAAAAAAATACACGACAACAATTAAATTTCGACATACATCGCATAATAAACGGCACTCTCAAAAGTACTAAAGTCAGAAATGATAGTGAAATTAGTGAGTATTCACCGAGAGTTTCTCCACAGGGATTTTCCAAATCGATTTGATCCCATTCTCTGCCAAGCAGTCGGTGACGTGAGCCTTTTGGGTATCAGTCATGTTGAGGTCGACGCCTCGACATTGGATCTCATCTTGAGCTGTCGCGGTTCCCTGATATAAGAATTTGTACAATTAAATTAGTACCTGAGTTGGTAGCACTTTTGTAGGGCTTTAGGAATCGCAGAAGGCTTACAAAGAATATCGCTGGAATAACTGCGAAGACGCAGGCAATAAAGAAATGCTTTTCCATTTTTTTAAAACTTTCTCCGTGTTTTTCCAAAAACTCTGCTTTGTCAATTTTGATGGAACGTCAACCTCAAAGTGACAATTAATGAAGCCTGAACTGGAGCCTTTTATCTCCTTTTTTCATTAAGCATCCTCTCGTGCATATTCCTCCTGAAAATGGGGTCGTTAAAAGTAATTAACTAATTTTTAAAAAAAATAATTCATTGACTGGGACCTGTTTACGTAACTCGCTACAATGGAGAAGAGATGTGTTCTACTTAATTACACGTTTGATGATATTAAAATAAAAAAATATTGAAAATACAGCCCGTTCTCAAAATAACTCGTTTCCGTTGTTGAATGGGAGAGTGACCCCAAGTAACTTCAGGAAATGATGTCATCCACCTACCTCACTCATCTCATTGTCTGAAATAAAATCGTCAATTTGACTGAACATAGCAGAATTTATGAAAATATAAAATTCATTAGGGAAAACTTGGAAATCCCAACTCACACGTAATCACGTGCTGGAAGACTTCGAAACTGGACGTTCTCATGATGAAATTGCTACCTCGACCGAGATGGAAGTGTTACTCTTTATTAATGACCTACTTTATCATTTTAATTACTAGCTCTTTAATACCATGATGGCAGTGCAACATTCAATGATTTTTACAATAATTATTGAACGAGCGTCATTTTAGATTCATTCTGAATTTAAATTGAAATCCTTTCATGTTCTCCCAATCAAACGTAATGGAGTCATTGAGGGAGCACCTTGAAAGCTGGAAAAATTTGGCACCAGTCCCCACAGCGGTATACGATTGTTCTTCGTAAAACGTGAAGCAATTTCATTTTAGTTTAATGTCATCAAATTCAGAGTGAAGACAATAGGTATTCGCCTTCTTGTCTGTCAATTCGTTGCTGTTTCACTTGATTCCGCAAAAATCAAGCTTTTGGCACATTTGCAAACATTCCAAAATCGCAGGCTAATCCAACCATTTCAATCGGGACAGACTTCACCGCTTTGTTGTTGGCTAGCCCAATTTCGTAAGATTTCCCTTCACTCAATCAATGCTAAATCAGTCACTCTCTGAGCTTGTAAATCTGTCACAATGCAAAAAAAATCCTTTACAGCGGTCCTATTAGTAAACTATGCTAATTGTTTCGGAATACCAAAAAAAACATGGTTTGCTCATCAACCCTGATTTTTCCACTACGCCTTTGTACTTTCTTTAAAGTAAAAATCAGTGTGGAAAAAATCCAAACAAAATCCGGCTTCAACCGATAATCTAAAAGTTTCACAAATTACAGTTTCTTTCAGGTGAGTCATTTTGCATGCAAATTCAAACTCGCTCAAAACAAAAACCAACATTTTTTTCTACATTATGCAGCCACACAAACTCTTGACTTCTTCCGTGTATTTTTACTAGAAAAGGACTTTGTACTGAATGAACACATAGTCTTCCACACTCGGTTTCACGTTGAGCTCACGGATAATATTGGGGACGCTCAAAGTCAAGCCAAGTTCAAAGCTGTTTTCCTTTCGACTCTTTGCAAAACTCCGGCAGACTTCTGTAATATAAACCCAAAGCATTGCAAAATCTTGTACTATTCCCACTCCCGCATCGACGACTACTTCACATGTGTAGAAAATGCATTCCTCTCCCTCGCTCAATATCCTCGACACTTTTTTCCTTTATACTTCCCCTTGTGTGCGTAACCTTACATTGTCCTTGAGTAATGAGCTGGTTAAACATGTATCGTCAATGTATATATATCGATTGTGAGCGATATACCGGTTAACGAGCCTCGCCGTATTACAACAGCATTGTAATTGCCACCAAAACATATTGCAAACAGAGCCACAATAATAATTACCGTGACAGTCCTGTTACACTCTGCATTTTTGTCCATCTATTTTTGTGCCGGTTTCTCAACTCTAAATTGACAAACGTAAAAACAGTCATATCGGCTGTCAAAAGCGTTGCAAACAGTGTAAATATTACACTTTTCTCTGCACTCAGCAAATATTTGTGTTTTCATTGGAAAATTTCCCTCGTTCTGACACATCTCTCATAGGCGACGGGAACAACTTGGTGTTCGCTCATTTGCACTCAGCGAGCCTTACGGCTTCAATTTGGTTACAAAAGCAAAGGTCAGGTAACGTAATACAGATAAGCCTTTCAAGGCAGTACAAAATACACAAACTTTCACAAAATGTTGCAATCCCATATAATAAAATTAATAAACTCAGTATGTAACATTAAAGCTGCATTTTGTGTCCATGTGGTAATGTAAACAGGAGGAAAAAATGTGCAAAAAACTACTCAAAGCCGGTTGATATGTGTACAATGTGTGTGTTCTGCTTTAAATCTGTATTTCTCCCACACAGCAAACCATTACGAACGAGGATTATCTAACTCGGAAAAAATGGGTAACCTTGAACGAGAGAGAAGAAAAAAAAACTATGACTTCTACATGGAAGCCTCTGCTCTCTAATATAAAAATTAACACATGGAGACCGGTGAAGCGTGTATCTCACACACAAGCATATTGTACACCTGAAAAGAATCCAGTGTTCACGTGAACACATAATAGTTCAGTCATCGCTACAAAAGCGATACAATATTATGAGAATCTTTGTACCACATCTTCATCCATCTCGGGAACTCCTTCTGTGCTCACTTAGCTAATTGAAATAGTTTCCTCATTGTGTTTACACAAGTGTTTTCCATCCTGCTTCTAGCAAATATCATGACGAGAGGAAGTCATATTAGGACGGAGAGCAAACGGAAAGAGTTTTAGGAACCAGTAAAAGTGTCACAGGAGAGCACACACTGCGCCGTAATGTGCATCCTTGGACATCACATTGGTCGTGATTGATGATGATCATCTCGAGATAAGCACCCTTATCTCATCCACGATACATCTATAGTTAAGCGTTCCTCTTCATTACACAGATGAGAAAAAAGCTTGTCGATACTAAAGCATGCATAAAAATGCATACACCGTCTCAGGCTAAAGGTTACAAATGCTCAGTATTGACGAAATGCAACTCTCTTGCCCAACACTTGTTTGAAAAACATGGTTTTTTCCTTGTATACATAAATATACATTTTCAAAACTATACAAGCACTGCTTATCACTTGAAACGACATACTCATTCACGAGTGGTTGATCAACCTTCTCACTCGATCCGTTTTTTCAACATAGATTCTTAGCACACGGGTTTTCATGCATTCGTCAGATTTGGAGAGATATGGTGGATCAATGGATTCTTTTCAGGTTTGACTTTCAGTCTTTGAGAGCAGAGAGCACACACCACACACGCAGCAAGCATTGAGAAGTGAGGCTCTCGTAACACTTCACATTTAATACAGAGATAATATGCAGCTCAGAAGCGTATGTGAGAGGAATAAAAACTAGTTGTACATCAATGAGTTGAGACGAAGATCATTATGCAAAAAAAAGTGGGGAGAGTTAGAGAAAAAATGTGGACATAGAAGTTATAGGCGTTTTTCATTAAACTTTAAGTAATAAAAGTGTTGTGGAAAGGATATGTAGAAGGCAGGTAACAAAAGTTATAGAGTCTCTGGAAGAATTTCTTAAGCGTCGAGGACAACGACAGTTTGGTGCATATGTGACACTCAATTGAGTAGCATGTAAGAGGAAAGGTATTGCGAATGAGGGTCTAGCTGTCATAAATTTTTACAACTTTTCAGCAATTTTTTTGCAGAGCTGAACAAAGTGTGTTATATAAGAGAGATGTACGAGTAGGTACGTCTAAACTACGCGTTTTGAGCAGATCAAATGCAATGACATATATTACTGTGCGAAAGCTGAGTGGACATCTGGACAAGAACGAGTTATAAAGTGACCGGAGAAGAATATAAAAAATATGTGAATGCTTCAAATGATACTCAGGCTGTGAACCGTGTGGTCGTCATCTCGAGAGGAGGTTGTGTTGCGATCTTTGCAAATTAAGTCGGCGACTGTGCACCAGCGTCTCGTCGGGAGGAAAAACGGTGTTGGATTTTGTAAAGAGAGAGCTGTGTGGTCTGCGAGTTTAAGTGGATTTATTCCAGAGGAGGATGGAAAATTGTGTTGGATTTATCCAGATTGATAAGCTCTCCGAGGTCTTGTGTGATAAGTGACATCTTTTGCAGACCAAAGTTCTACATTGATAAGCGCACGAGCCACCGTCATGCTGAAGAGGAGGAGTTCCTACAAGAAAATAATCTTCGTCTGTTCTCTATGAAAAGCTGTTTAAGACCACGTGTGTGGGAAGCAGCCTCCTTCTCAGCATTACAAGTGAGGTGCAGTCTAAAATAAGTGTGCACCAGCCACACAGCCGCTAATCTCTGATGATAACATACGAAGCTTATAGCACGGATTTTTTTTAGCGCTGACGTCCATCACGGCACGACACACACGGTACAAAAGGCAACTGGCAACTGCATTGTGTAAATTAGCATATGATTGAACAGACGCTGAGACACGTTGTCGGTGGGATGTCTGTGACCCCGTCAGCTCCGCCTGAGGTTTTTAATGGGAGTCAGAGTCTGTGAGAAAAATGCCTGACGACAAGATGAGCAAGTGCCAAGCGGTCGGAGATCTTTTCTTCGTGCCCTCCGATTCGCACGTGAGTAGTCCACTGCGAAACGGTCATGTTCACAATTACCCTATTCAGGATGACGATGAGCCCCCGATCCCGGGAACGAGTCAAGGGGTGCACAACGACATGATTGCTGGGAGGTTCCAGTACCAATACCAGTTCTTACCACCTCCCGCCTACTCCCCGTCATCCTCACCTCCACACGTGGGAAACCCTTTTGACCACCAAGAAAAGGTTAGTGTTCGGCTCGTCGCAAATCAAGGCTTGGTCGTTGAGCATGAAGTCGATCAGGGGGAAGATAAGAGGAGGTCGAGGTCCGAAGAGCGTGAGGAGACTCAAGAGTATGATACCACACTTGCATCCGCTTCTGCAAGCTACTTTTGTGCCAACAGTGTGCCACCTTCGTGGAGTCATCAAAATGGAGGACATGCAAAGGAAGTGCCTGAAATCAGGGGCTTGCGTAAGATTTATACTGACACCGACATCGAGTCTCTGGCGCAAAGGTCGCGACACCAAAGTGAGAGTGGGAACTCAGTGGCGGGTCTCATCCCGAGCCATGTGTCTTCCATGACGCCACTCATGGAGGGAAAGAATCATCAAGACTATAAGATGGAGGTGGTCATAGGACCTTCGTCAGGGAAGCATAGCATTCACACGAGCAAAATTCAGATTTGTGCGACGATCGTGTTTGGCTTCTCCGCAAGCCTGTTTCTCTCGCTGACACTGTTGCTGGCCAAAGTGTTGAAAAATCGGGAGCATCACCCGATCAGCATCGCGTTCTGGAGGTACCTCGGCATCCTCCTCCCGTCCGTGCCGATCGGACTCTTTTACCTCGCGAGGGGGAAGAAGGACAAGGTCCTGGCGTCTGTGTGGCCCATCAAGGACATGGACAAGGCGGCCAATGCGTTGGCGCTGTTGGTACGTCAATTTTTGTGACATTTCTCAACAGAGAGCTTTAAGATGGCGGAGACGTAATGAGATTTTCTTTCGATTTTGAAGATGCGAGGAGTGTTAGGCTCCACCTCAGTCATTCTGAGACTCTGCTCCCTCAAGTACCTTCCGATCGGAGACTCCTCGGTGATCTCATATGGAGCCCCTGTGTTCGCCGCGATTTTCGCTCCATTCTGCCTCAAGGATCGGTGGGGCCTTGTTCCCGTGCTTCTCGGAGTGGTCACGGTGGGTGGGGTGGTGATCATTTCGAAGCCGCCATTTCTCACTGGATCTGACTTTGACAGTGACACTCTGGTAAATGACAATTTTCCTCTT